>JAXQGX010000675.1:0-12539 GCA_037040455.1 Irpex sp. P115-07
ATAGATAGACTTTAGCACCTTCCCAGAATGATATCCGCAGCTTGCTCTGCAACGCCATACACCGTAGCTATGAAAAACCAAATCAATAAATCAGTAAGCGGAGTACGTCCTACGTCGATATCGGGGGAATCTTACATTGAGTGTGCGTCCCAACGTGCAGGGGAACAACAGACAGATCCACGATGCGCAAGTTCGTAGTACCGTACACCTTCAGCGTATGATCAACAACACCGCCTTTGTCCTCGGGAAGCATGGAGCACGAGCTTGCGGTATCTACGAGTCACCGTCAGCTCATGGGAATCCATGAAGTAGGGGATGAGCGACATACGCCAGACTGTACCAAAGGCATCCTTGATCCATTCTACAATGCGTTAGTACGACGATGAGTAATAGGGTTGTGGTATGCTGTCAGAAACCTGGATACGCACTAGTCAGCTCTTCGTCAGTTTGAATCTCTGAGCCAGGGTTCAGCTCTTGCGCTATCATTTCCTTCATCGGAGACGTGTTAGCAACCTCACGAGCACGTTTCGCCAGCTCAAGCAAGAGGGTAAGATCTACAACAGAAATTAATTAACACACCATTAACAACCAACACATTGGAAGGTTCGATACAACGTACCAACGCCCTGCTCGAAGTAATGAGGGTCGATCTCGGGCAACTTGTTAGGGTCGTTCGAAGTTGAATGCTATCGTGACACAAGGAAGGGTCAACATAATGCTCATAGAAATGCCAGGGCTAGAGCACGTACGATGGTTCCCCTGGACCAGGTGTGGTTCACTGCTACCAGGAGAGTGACATACCGCTTCCCAGGCTCAGGTGGGTCTGTAGGTGGAACACAACATCAGCCTCAATCACGATGCCACACATATGAAGGACGCGGTAAAGACTAACTCGGGAAAGACATCATCCCTGGAAAACTGATAAACTCTAGCCCAGGGTTTGTGCTTTCAGGTTTGTACCTGTCTAAAAGAATCTTGTACTGCTCGAGTAAACCAGGAGGAGTGGTCTTCGGGTCCAGGCTCGCAACAGTGCCTTGCATAGTTTTGTATATCTCGTCCGCACGGGGTGTAAGTTGGTCTAGGGTGACGAAGCCGAAGGAGGTGACGCCTGTCGTGAATACTCCTTCGACGGTCTTACTATACGACGAGAAAGGTGATATCAGTATATTAAGGCAGGCGAGGAAGGATCAATGTAGACTTACTGCAGCTCTAAGTGCTTTGCCAACGTCTCAGGATCACGGAGGATGTCCAGGGTATCGAACTCAACGCCATCTTTCAGCTCTAAAATGCAGAGGAGTGAATAACGTGCGATACTGAGTAGAAAACTCCCTACCATAGCTCAGCCCCACCATGACATGCTCCTGGACGTTTTCTCCAACTCCTGGGAGCTCCAGCTTCAATGGTATCCCAGCTTTCTCCAGCACATCCTTCCTTCCAATACCTGAGAGTTCGAGGATATGCGGTGAACCCAGGGTACTGTGTCGCGTGTTAGAGCTGCATGCAAGACTAGCCACGCGATAGTTCCTTACCCCGAGCTGACAATGACTTCTTTCTTTGCATTAACGTCGTATACGGTCCCGTCATACTCGAACTCGACTCCGGTAGCGATGACATTGCCATTAGAGGAGGTAGTTGTGAGCACCTTGCGCACCGTGGCGGCAACTAGGACGCTAAGATTCTTGCGGTCCTTGTTCGGAACGTAGAAGGCCTGCAGAGAAGAGTGAATATAATGTTCAAAGCTACAGGAGGGAAATGGCACACCGAGGTCGCGTATGAACGGTGAGACTTCTTGTCGTGAGTGACTGGAGCAAAGAAGAATCCATTCGGCTAAGGCCAAAACAAGAGACGTTATCGTGCGAATAGACGAAATTCGACGAATACAACATACATCGCCTGACATCTATATGGATAGATCAGTCGATCATCTAAGTCAGATGGAGTGCATATTCTTACCGGGTTGGCAGCCGCAGAGAAGCCGTTATTGAGGAATGCCTGATATATCATCAGGGGTGCACCCAAGACCGCAGAATGAATACATACCTGTTGTATGTGCTGCTCAGCTTCGTCGATCTTGGAAGGGAATTTTATCTGTAAGGGGCCTGATCGTACGCTAAAGTTAGATTTGACTACGGGAAATCTATGAGTTAATGGACAAACCGTTCGTGCCAAGAGTATCGAACTTTAGGTTGACCTTCTGATTGTCAGTGGCCTCCTCTGAGGGTTCACTGAATCTAAAAGCTACTTCGTGATATATCGCCAAAGTGCAATGGCGAGAGACTTTACCCTTCGATACGTTGGATGCGCTTCTGATAATCATCCCAGGACCAACCAGGGTTCCCAAGCTCTCCAAAGGCTAAACACAAACTGATCAGTGGTGGGCGGCATGAATACGCTTTCAATTTACCGTCGATATCGTCACGAGAGGGCTTGAGCCAGCACAGAAAGTTGATCCCAGAAGAGCCACCCAGGCCTTTTCCCCTAGTACACAGGTGAATACAGAGACGAACGATCGTAAAACAGAATTACCTCTGCCAAACCGTCTCTCTATCGTTAGCAAACTTCTGTTTCGCCTAAGGAACGCCTTCAGCTGCATTCAGAATCGTATTTCGACATGCTTACCACTTTATACTCGTAAGAATAGTTGGGGTTGGCAAAGTGACTGCCGTACGATGCGGGTCGTGCTGGTCAGATGTAATAAGGCACCAGAATCGGTAAGTCCGTATTATTCAAGCTCACATATCTCTGGTACGTCCACATGTGACGCCCCTCCTTCCAAAACGAGTACCGTGTTGGCGGGATCTTCAGAGAGGCGTGCTGCCAGAGTCAGCCCAGCGGTCTACGGGTATAGAGTTCAGAGATGTGACCAGATCGCTCTCAATCATTGACCTACTCCGCCACCTACGGCAAGAGATAAGCAAGACCAGAATTTAGTCTACACACGTCCCGCCCTTACCCAAGATCACATAATCAAAGAATTGGTTAGCGACGTCTGCGATCTTTGCTGTCATTGTGAGATTTAGTACAAGTGTAGTCAAGATAGTCGGGGGAAGGGAGAGGTCGTCGCAAACCTGCAGCGTGGGGTATTTATACTGAAATGGCGTAGTGAAATTGGTCCGTCGAGTTCCATGGATAGCGATTCTTCCTTTTGAGGAGGGAACCGATTTACTCCTGATTGATTGACAGCCAATCAACGACTGGCCCGGCCAAACCGAACTTCGATGCAACCCTCGCCCTATAGGACCGGCTCAGCGAAGGTTCAACTCCATGGAAGGGCCACTAGAACTCAGTTTTTGGCGGCTCGAATTGAACCTGAGCTTGCTCGGCGGGCTTCTTAGTGTGAATACGCGCTGTAGCAGCGGTCGCTCCGCCTACCATGCGCCTCATGTGAGGCCTTGAGGTCTCACGATAGCGGAAGTGATTCTAATGCACCTATGTAATGATGGTCGTATCAGTGAATAGAACATAGAATAAACGCAGACCTTCAAACTTACTGAGCAAAGTCGATATGCGAGATACTGCAGTTAAGCATAGGATGGGACGTTCAGATAATTGCAGTGACTCAGTGATATGATATCGAGTGCAACCTGTCCAGTTCCAATCCCACTTGGAAGCACCAGGAAAAATGGGAGAAATGGTCGATGCAGTTGGAGAGAAAACATATGGGCGTCTGTGTGAAGGCTGACTTTCAACTTTCGAACCAGTCACGAGCGTGACATGGCATAGTTTTGGATCGCTACCACGCTCGTACCTTTGAGGGTTATGCTGAATGCAGCCAATTACTCGCCTTTGAACGTCTATTAGTGACCACGGACCGACTTCAATGTTCCGTGAGTACCTAATGAAGCATTCAAAAAAGTGTATACATTGACCAATGAGAACAAACATTAGGAAAAGATGATTGGGTCGTATCGATATCGCCAAGGTTCACCGGCTTGCGCACTCTATTGTGGATCCTATCGGCATGTGAGATTCACAACGTGGGTCTTCTACGGCACGTCAGCGTCGAGCTTTCGTTTCTTTGCAGGAGGCCCGGTTATCGTCGATGTAGAATCGGCTTGCTGCTCGTTGCTACTTTCCGCTCTCAAATTGCTTGATGGATTCGCGGAGGCTGTAGAGGCACTTGTCTGTTCGACTGAGGGTTCCGCCAGGGCGGCCATCACGCGTTCGTACTGTGGACCTAAAGTATTCCGGAGATCGCCCCCATCCGCGCGCAGAGCCTTAAGGAGAGCAACGGCCTGGGGTTGGAACTTTCTCCATTGTAGCAATTTGAGCAATTCGTCGGACTTGGTTATCTAGCCGTTGGATATTAATTATTCGATTTTGTTCGGAGCAGAGTGCAGTTTACGTACTGTGAAATTTCTTCCTGACGTCCAGGTCGCCAAATTTTGTGCGTGCATCGCAAGGTGTTGTTCCGTATGCGGGCTCTTACCGTCGTAGAAAGAGTCTTTGGTGGCATGATTGCTCGTTGTAAGAAATTTACGTACACGGGGACAAGTTTCGCACGAGCAAGTCCATTTCGCCAGCCCGGCTAGCTGATTCACCATGTACGAGGAAGCCGTCGGAGCGGTTCCCAGGACCTTCTCGATCCATACGGTAAGGACTTTCTGGATTGCCAGGCTCACATCCTTCTGATGTTTGAGCCCCCATTCTTGCAGCTTAGGCAGATAAGGTGCAATCCACTGTTCTAAATAAGTCGAACCCATTCGCTCGACACCGCTGATGAACTGCTCTATAACGATGTTCCAAAGATTTGGAATGTTCATCGTCATGCACCAGTCAAGCGCTGAGATAACGTGGTTGATATACGACACAGACTGGCTAAAGGCCGTGCTTGCTGCCAATGCGCCGATCAAGGACTGGACCGATGAATCGTCTAGGCCTGACGACACGAGTCGGTCTCGGTTGGCTTCGACCTCGTCAATTAGCTTCTGAAGTGCTTTGACGTTCAAATCCTTGCCCTCAAGGAATGAGCGTACACTACAACGAGGTGGAATAAGTAAGTGAGAAAACAATAGTATCCGATCAAGATGAGCGTACCTATTTGCAAACACTTCGGCATCACCAGTTACCAAACCCGCGTTCACCAAGGTCTTGAAGGTGTCCTGTTCAGGGGTTCGGTACTGGCCCTTGTCCAATAGCCATCCGAGATAAAGCTTAATGCCTTCTTGCTGCAGCTGTAGGAAGTGAGTAGGAAGGTCGCTCCCATTGGGCGACTGCGAGCTCGTCTCTCCTAAGAATACAACCAGGGGGATCATGACCTTGCGAGCACATTCTTGAGCGTGGCGGTCGTCGAGTTTGCTCGTATCCGTGACTCGATCAATGATGTCGTTGACCATATGGGAGTATCCTAGTTTTCTGACAGTCTTGATGTAGACCTTGGCCAAGTCGAGATATTCTGTACTGCGGTCGGCGGAAGTCGACTTGAAAAAACATCCCCTCGAGATTGCGGCGGCAAGAAGGCTCGATACAACCGTGGACTTGGCTTCGGAGTCAGGAAAGACTGTGGACTGATGCACGCTTGTTGCGAATTCCCGCAAGAAGGTACTGTCAGCAATGCTAACCAGCTGCGGCAACATGCTGCTCTCATGTGAGTCTGTGTTCGTATTTCAATGTCGTTCATCACTTACTGATCCTTCAAATATTCGACCCCGCCGTGCTTCGCCGCGACAGAGATCAGCAGTTGTTGTTCGGCTTCCTGCGGCAGCTTCAGTGTGTTGAGAACCCTAGTCATACTCAGGGTATACCACTGCTGCAAAGCAGCCTTGTCAGGAGAGTCGTCCGCCAGACCCTTGGTCCACTCTTGTAAGTTGTCGAGGAACGTGAATCTAGACTTGTTACGGGTATCCTTGATAAGCATTTCTTCCAAGCTATGTTCCATTTCGACATCAGCTACATCCCCAACCATATGATACACACGCGATGCGTACCCAGGTCTGACCGCTTCTAAGCCAAAGTGTTTTACAGCTCGCTGGATCTTCTCATCGGATAGGATTCTAAGGCCGTCCGTGACGCAGCAAGTCTTCACCACACGGTCCCATAACTTAACATCGTCCAAAAGCAGCGACATGTCAGTCAGTATAGGTGCAGCTATGGTAGGATCTTCGGAGCAGCGAGAGAGTGTGAAGTCGATGAGCTCTCTTTCGTCGGAACTTCTGCTAGGAGTGGTGATGTTCTTCATATCAACTAACGCGTATGACAGCGCTTTTTTCTCTCCGTATTGCACGGTGTACTTGCTCCACGAGGGCCAGATCACCAGTACAGAGCGACGGTACCCTGCACGGCATAATCAGTAAGGCTGCACCGTCTGAGACATGTTTTAATCAGCTGAGACTTACAACGCTCGAGCTGGCCAGCTTCCTATTGTCAAGAGTGAGAAGACGTCCTCAGCGAGTAGCGATGCAGGCACCTACATTCCCTTGATACTCTCCATGAAGCTCTTCCCCGTGAACTTTGCCTTTCTCGATGGAAGCTGAGAGATCCGACGGGATCGTCTCCGTCTCCTCGTCAAAATCGAGAGTCTTGCGAATCAGTTCGCCGCCCATATCCTTGAAACACGTAATCGACATAGTGTTCTCCTCGACGTAGGCGAATTCCGGATTGTCGCGGTCTTCGGTTGCGCCGCCATACTGATAGCATTCAATACTCGCTAATCCGAGCCGAAAGCCGAGTTCCTTGGCAATGGGGTCAAGCATGGCGACCTTGTGAGCGTCGACGCCTTTCAGCGCGCTCGCACGAAGGTTCGCTTGGGAGTAGGTGTGGTCGAGAAGGTAAATTAGCTTCTCAGGAGAACGAAGGCCTCTGCTAGCCTTCCAAGCCACAAGTCTATCTCGCAACCGCGCCACAAGATCTTTATCTCTCGTCAAAGCCGGTCGTAAGAACGTTGTAGTATGCACCAGGTTAAACGAGAGCGCAAGTCGACGTCCACTGATGACTGGTTTGATCTCGTGTGTTACGTCGGTGTACCATGCGAAGACGTTGGTTTCGTGTTGGCTGGTGGTGCTGCAATCATACACCTTTGAAAGTTTGCCGTGGGAAAGGTGGGCTGCTCCGCCAGTGAATTCAGAAGGCAGGATCACGATGACTGTTGCAAACATTCCGTCTTGTTTTTCGGTACTAAGAAGCGACTCGTTAGGCGAAAGTTTCTCCGGAGTCGAAGACAGGACTTACTCTACATGGGGCAAAAAGCTAATAGCAACATCAGAATGATAGCATATACCTCCGAGTCATTGAGTTCGAAAAACCTACTGAGAGCCGGTTTCGTATAGAAGTAGCTTGTGCAACTCGCATCGCGGTTGACTGGCCTCGAGATTCACGCCAAGTGTCTCACAGACCTCCTTGACGACCCTCGATAAAAACGCATCCCACCGTGGGTGGGTAAACTTTACCTAGAAGTAGCGTAGTGAGACTGTGATAAGTCCGTTAAGAATGGCATGACTTCATATGTACCTCACTGGTGTCCATCTGCCACGTGTCCCGTACAGTCTTGTCAATTAAGGTACGCTCTCCTTTGCCAAAAGGAGCCTGAGTACATCTCGACTTGACGGCCTCGGCATCTCTGATACTGAGGGGCAGTCCGACAATACCAAGGTCGGAAAGACAGAGCCCGGGATTGGGTGCGTCAGTGTAGGTTTTGTGGAAGGAGAAGGTCCCTTTGAAGTCAACCTCCGTCAACTTCAGGAGCACCTCCAAGTGGTTCTATTGATCATGAAAAAACTCAGGTCATATGGAAACTGCACGCATCGACTTGGATGTCTCGTACCTGAAGATGGCTCAAATCTTCACCCTTTTTCTTGTTCACGCTCTCCTCAACTTTCTGCTCTTCAGCCACAGCCACAGCATCTCCCATCACCACATCGTTCTCCGAAGATGACACAGTAGTATTCTGAGGAATATCAAGTGAGAACACAAATGCGCAGACTGCTGAGTGGCACTTTACTTTTGGAGGCGAAATCTCTTCTGGAGTCGTCGCCATGCTTGAAGAATTGGTTTACGAAGTCGATGCGCGTGATGAATGACCGATTCAAAGAAATCTTGGAAGATTTAAACTGAGGATGGACGTGGACGGAAACAAGGTGCGCTGGCACAAACCAACGGTGAACGCGTGGCGCGTGGTGCCCGTGACATAAATGAGTTCGTGACATAGCGCGACTCAGGGTCGTCACGCGCCTCGCCTAGCAGAACGTGTGTCGCTGTTCAACAGAATGAGAGCTGCTACTCGAATCTTCCTGAAAAGCATGCATATATATCTAATTTAAACTTATAGCTGGAATTGGGACGGCGCTGTCAAGTATCTTGTGGCATGTAGTGACAGAACCGAGTTCAACGCGTGACATGCCTTGCCATATTGCAGCCGGCGCATCAAACATTCCTAAAAGGGCAGTCATAAGGTAATTCGTCCGAGGCCTAATGCATGTTGATCTCCTGGTTCGATCCTACAACTACTATCGCAGCACGATTTTTGATCTCTCCAAACCCATTTTTGTTTCACTACTTACTTATTCTTCCCTCTGGGTCGTTCAGTAGCTCGCAGGGTTGTCGCAATAAGTATGAATGATGGATTCAAGGGGCTGATGTTCTTAGCGCACGTATATAACCAAAGATATGGGTGTTAGCTGAGAACTTGATAGCTTTACCAAGAAATAGCATCTATACTACTGGTGCCGCAGTCACGGCATAGTATAACAATCAACTGGACACAGTAGACACTACGTAAGACTTGCCCTTCTTCGCTAACGGCTCGTGTCGAGTCTTGCTATACGCTCTCGCGCGTCGAGCACTAGTCTCTCCGACGGAAGGAGGAGGGTCACCTTGAGTCAATGGTCGAGGGGTGCTAGCCGATTCAGATAGCGGAGCTGTGGAAGGACTGTCCATCTGAGGTACAAGTATCGACTTTATTCGCTCATACTCTGGGCCGAGTATCCTCTTCAGCTCGCGTTCGTTCGTTGCTAAGTCCTTGAGAAAAGAGATACCCTTCGCCTGCTTGCGTCGCCAACGAATAAGCCTCGAAAGCACATCTGATCTTGTGATCTAAATCAATCTTCGTTAGGTGCTATAAGCCCGGACAAAAACATGGCCACTCACCTTAAGAGACTGAGGCTTAGTCCGAAGCATAACCCACGACGCCAACCGTGCCGCATGTAGCCCCAAGAACCCCTCAACATGTTTCCTAGGGTTCATACCAATACGATCCAGCGTCGCAGAATCAACTTCACCTTTGATGAGGAACGTCCGCGCGTCGACACACGGCTGGCATTCACAGCTCCACGCCGACAACGAAGTGAGTTGGTTCGCTACCAAGGGATCAGGTGCTGGCTGAGGACCCAACACGCGTTCGAGCCATGCTATGACGATGGCTCGTACGCTGCCGTCCATGTTTCGGTCGTAGTGGTCGGCCCAGGTACGTAGCTCGGGTAAGAGCGGTATGAGGATTTCTTCGATGTATTCGGGGGAGGCGATGGTGTTGCTGAGGCATTTGGTGATGACGTCGTCGCAGAGGTCGAGTGCTTCTGCTGTAACGCACAGGTCAAGTGCACGGATGATGTTGGTTCGGTTCTTGAGATTTACACGTTCGAGAAATTGTTGTGTGAGAATGGGACTCATATCCTCAACGGCGAAAATAGAGAACCGTTCCTTCGTTCGAGCCAGCTCCTCAACCAAGAACTGAAGGATCGTCGGGGACAAAGGAGACGCTTCGAGTTGTGGGAAGATCCTAATAGAAAGATTCAAGTTGGATTAGTGGGGTTCCTCTGCTGTGTTAAGTTATAGAACAGTACATACGTCTCTGCAAAGATGGACCCGTCGTTATTGGCGAGCGCAGCGTCAAGAAACGTACCGACTTCCCGCTGCGTAACACCTCCATGATTCTGCTCGTCACGTAAGAAAGAAAGGAACATATCGATTCCTTTCTTCTGCAACTTGCCAAACCTCGTCTGGAAATCGGTGTCCGCGTCAAGCAATATTCGAGAATCCTGTGATATAAAGACCATCAACGGCAGTATAACCCGCCTTGCGTAGTCCTCGAGTTGACTTGAAGACATCGCGTCCGTATCCAAGACACGGTCGATGATAGCACCGAGCAAGTGCGCGCACCCCAAGTCACGAGCTGTCTGTAGATACGTCTTCGCGCGTGCCAACCGAGGGTCCTCCAGTACACTCAAACTTAAAGCGGGCTGAGTGTCGGCGGGAAAGTCAGAATCTGCCGGCGTGAAGGGTGCTTTTGAGATTGCAGCAGTGAGGAGAGAGGAAACGAGGGAAGACTTTGCAGGAGGGGACGGGAAGGCGGTGTGTATGGCGGCTGCGAAGTCGCGGAGGAAGTCGTCGTCCGCTAGGAGGAGTGTTTCTTGCGTCTTCCTGTGTAGATGAACGTGATCGGCCTTCATGATCAATATGGAATAGAGTGAAAGAGACTCACGGATCCTGCAAGAACTCAATACCCCCATTCGCTCTAGCTAGATCAACCAACACCCTTTCCTCGCCTCTGACCGGCACTCTCAGCGACTGAGGAATCAGCGAGATACACCTAGCAGCCCATGCGAGAGCTGGTGCACTTTGTATTTGCAGCTTATTATCATCGGGCAGGTTGGCAAGAAGCGTCGATAGGGTATTCAGGAGTTCCCATCGGGAGGCGTTGTGCGGGTCTTGATCGAGTGCTAGGTCCAATCTACGAATGCATGAGCTGAGCAATGAGGGATTGAGAAGCTGGATGGGAGACGCACTCTTGTTGGATGGACTCGAGGCCGAAAGATTGAATGGCGTCGAATACTTCCATTGCCGATAATACGATACTAGCTACTCCTTCTTGACAACAGCACTCGTCGATTGCATTTTTCCACAGGGACACCCGCCTCCAGCGAACCGCCACCTGACATACTGCCTGCGCTACAAGCTTAGGACTCTCCTCAGCCCGCTCAAGCAGCGACGCGACGAGGTCATTCTCGATGATAGATGCGTGCCGAGAGGAGATGGACTGTACGTCAGCAGCTGCTTTTGCGATTGCGTCGTCCCCTGTATATAGCACTGAGAAGTCTTCGTGAGCTGGCCAGATAACTATTGCGGCGCGTTGAGTTACTGTACAGTGAGAAGGCGGTCAGCTTGGTGTTAAACTACGGTAGTATGAGAGGCGGCTTACGGCGCATGACAGTTCGAGTACCATACTGTAGCTTTAAAGGTTAGAAAGTATTTCGATGCAGAAAATAAGCACAATACACACGTTTGGATTACTCTCCATCTCCTCCTCGATGTAAGGCCCGTCAGCCACGTAACCACGCAACGTATCCCAGTCCGGAAACGTCGCCTCCTCAAAATCCTCGAGCGTATCGGAGATATGCTTGCCGCTCATATCTACGAAACACTCGACAGTCGTTTCCTCCATGTCGTGATTGTTTGCAAACTCTTCATCCTCATACTCCACGCCCCACTTGGCATTCTCAATCGCCACGAACGCGACACGCAGCCCAATCTGGTCAGCGAGCGTTCGGAACAGCGCGACCTTGTGGACGTCAGAGCCCTGAAGCGCGCTGGCTCGCAGCTCTTCTTTGGGGTACGTGCCGTCGAGTAGGTAGAGTAGCTTGGTGGGTGCGTCCTCCAGTTCATCTGCGCGCCATTTTTCGAGGATAGCTCGCAGTTTGAGGGCGATGTCGCCCCGTTTGTGGGTGGATGCGACTTTGGGGCAGCCTGCGAGTGTGTCTATCTTGTCTAGAATGTCCCAGATGTCGTCCTGAATGACAACTTGTGAACGGTATAAACTTGATAACGGGACGAACTACTCACGAAGGAATTTTCAGAGTCGTTCGAAGACTCTTCTTCATCATCCCTGCTACCTTCGTCTAATGAAGTGCGATGCAGCTGCCAGTGACGTTCAGCCAACTGAGCTGCTTCGTCAGCTTCTCGTAGATGAGGTGGTCGCTCAGTACAGCTTGTGCTATTTTGTTCGCATTCGACCTTAGGTTGGGTAGTACTCGTAAAATATTGATGAATTAGACTCTGTGACCTCGTCTAGAATGCTCAGAGTCAGCGACTATTGATATTTGCAGTAGAATAGCACAGCACTTACAACGCTCATCGTTAGCTGGCAATGTAGTATAGGTTACTAGTAATTACTATAGATTGTCGGTATTCAAAATAGAGAAACTAAATCTCAGATAGTATAAGCACGATTGTAAAAGCTGAAACGTTCGTTCAAGCAGAGTGTTCGATGTCGGATAAACTCAGTGGTAGAATTAATGGACAACTCGTCGACGTGGACGCAGGATGCGAGATAGCAGCTGGCTGTGACATGGTGGTTACCCGTAGGATGTGACAGACGCGAACAGTAACACTGTCACCAGAAAGTAAAGTGGCACACGCCGTAAGCAATGCAATCAGCTACTGTCACCGTGACAGCTCGCGTTTGTGACCTCTCTAATTGGTTGTCGCGTTGCCAAAGTCAAAGTCGGCGCGCCGAGCTGCACCCCAGATTGGTGGTGGGCTGTCACTACCCTGCCACGTCTGCTTGTTGTCTACTCTCATCGACTTCAAGTCCCACCCAACATATTTACCTA
>JAXQGX010000676.1:0-12531 GCA_037040455.1 Irpex sp. P115-07
GGGTGTTTGCGTCGGTTATGGAGGAGAAGAAAGCGGGTGACCCAGAGGAGACGGTGGACAAAAACGGATAGTGCGACGTCGAAGGCGCAGGATATAAAAAGCAGATACGTCCACCTGCCTTTTCGACTTGAATACTCCTCGGCACTATGCCATCCACAATCTCAGGCTCCAAGGTCCACTCAGACTCGGAATTTGCTGCACGCTCAAGTTCGCGGTAGGAAATTACGGTCTGTTCTGTGAATGGATGGATTTATCTTAGTCATACAGTCATCACATATTTTACATTGCTTGTTTCACTGATTCAACACTAATCCATACCGCCTCCGCACACTCTCAGCTGTCGTCAGCGCCGGATTGATGGATTTGGGTTTTGGAGGGGCTTCACGGGATGAAGTCGCTCTCGCCCTTCTTGATGAACGCGTCCAATCCGTCCTCGAGGGGCTCGTCTCCACCAACAAGGTCGATCCCAAGTCCGTGCGCGTCCTCGCGTTCGAGAAGAAGGGCCAGAGTTTTCGCTACGTCATCCCTCTATAACGCCAAAGTAAGAAACCGTCATGAACTCAGCACAGTAATTGACCTACCGAGATGGTCCGAGCAAGGTGTGCCTTGCCGATGTGTCCTTTCCCAGTTCCAGGGTCATTCGAAAGTCCTCCTGGGCGGAGAATTGTCCATTTGAACGAGGTACGCGCTGCGAGATTCTTGTCGGCGTTGTATTTGGCTTGGACATATGCGGGGATGACGGAGCGGATGCGTTTGGAGTGCTGAATGTCGTCTTCGTTCTGTATATAAGAGTATTAGAAGTGCGCATATAGTAGTCAGTTCATGGAAAATTGAGCAACAAAAGGACTCGTACGTAGTGGGCCGGATACCCTTTGCTCTCGTCCCGAATGTCGATCGCGCTAACGATGATCAGCCTCGGCCTCTCCTCCTTCGACGCACCAACACTCTCAATGGCATCAAACACCTTAATGGCACCCTCCTCATCAACCTTCTTTGTACGTTCAGGCCCGCCCTTCCCACCAGCACCCGCACTAAAGTACACGACGTCGGCCTTTGTTGACTTGAACGCGTCGGCGAGTTCCGAGACGGATGCGTCCTCGAGTGAGAGAAGTAGGGGCAATGCGCCTGTTGCAGTAATGTCTGCAGTGTGCTCTGGGTTGCGGATGAGAGAGGTGACGGTCGTGTTGGGGCGTGCTGTGAGGAGACGTGCGAGACGGAGGGAGACCTAGACGTACAGAACGTAGATGGTGAGGTACGATAACTGAGCTAAAGACGGAACTTACGTTTCCGTGACCGCCTACGATTGCTACGTTGAATTCTTTGGCTGCCATGGTGGTAGTGGTGGTGGTAAGAAGACAAGGTGAGAGCAAGTTCGTCCCGCCGAGTCTGGATTATTAAGTGAGCAGACAAACGCTGGCCACTACGATCACGCAAGGTGATCTAATCGTCGTCATTTCTGTTTGATCTTATCTTATCGCCGGCGCTACTCACGAACTAACGTCTCTACACTCTCAGGCTATTCCGAGATACGAGGTATACATAGAGGCTGGTTCAAGTTCTACGATATGATTCTATCAGGAAACGAAATGCTAGCGAAAGAACATCCGAGTCATAGCATCGAAAGCATATACGACTAAGTACATATACAAAACAACAATAGATGTAAGCAAATGCATGCCAGTAGTACTGATAGATCCCAAATATTAACACCAATCCAAAGTAGTATCCATCCTCATACGGCCCCTCTGAGTAACATACAACCACATATAAATGAAGCACGTCTCACCGCCAATTGCACGTCTCTCACCTCCCGCGTGGATCACGCCTACCGACCAACCCATCCCACAGCTCCTGATGCCCCTTCCTAAAAACCTCACTCCCACAAAGCAGCGCATCGACCGCAAAACTATACCTCGACCCTGCCCCTCCCCCATCTCTCCCTTTACCATTTCCAACTTCAGTATCTCCACCGCCGCCAGTGCTGAAGTCGATCAGCCGATCGGGCTTGAACGCCTTAGGCAACTCCCACTGCTGCCTTGGGTCTCTATCTATTCCTTCACCTCTACCACGCTCGCGTTCACCGTCAACGACGCCGACCATTTCCTCGTAGGTCTTCACCAGCTCGGCAGTGATCTCCGCGTGTCGAGTCTGGAGCTCTGCGTATCGTGTAGCAAGATGGAAGTAATGTTTGATGGGATCCGAATCCTTCGTCGAAGTCAAGTCTGTTTGCATGCTCGGGTTATTCGTCGGGTTCGTAGTCGCAGTCGTAGCTGCTCTTGTTGCTGAGGTCGAGGCCGAGGCATGGGCTGGGTTCGGAGCAGGATGCGCTGGTGCATGCAGAGTCGAATTTGAAGGAACAGTGAGCTGAGAACTCTTCTTAGAGGCAGCAGGCACGACAGTAATAGCGCTGGTTTTGCTGATAGAGTTAGAGTTGGGAGCATTAGAGGGGAGAGCAGTCGAAGTTGAGGTAGCTGAAGAGGAAGCCTGCACTGAGCGCGACGGCTGTGGTACTGCAGGGCGAACCGAAGGCGTAGGTTTGTTTCCGGGCGCGCGAGCTGTGGAGGCTTCCGTTGACGTTGGCAGTCGCTTATCGCTTCCAGTGGTAGACGGCTTTGAAGCATTCTGTGCCGATGCGTTAGTGACATTCCCGCTCGTCGTTGCAGGTATCGAAGTTGTCGGTGGGAAGAGGGCTCTAGGACGAGGCGCATCCAAAACTGTTGGTCGCGTGTCGCGATTGGCTTGTGTGGTGGAGTGGTCGTCCGACCTCTTGTTTGCGATGGGATCGGTTTGAGCTGCGGGTTTAGTCGCTGTTGTGGATGTATCAGTAAACCGACAATCATAGCAATCTTAAGTCGAGGTGAAACTCTGGCTCGCGAGACACGACTCGCATGGCAACACGTGGTAGAAGGACCGAAAAAGGAGTTGTGAGAGAAATACATCGCGACGTACTGTTGTTCGAGCGGGAGCCGGACCCGGAGGCTACAGGCCTCGCAGCACCACTTCCTCCTTGTTCACGTTCAGATCCCTTGGGCTCCTGAGCCTGTGCGTTTACCCACTCAGCCGTAACTTGAACTTGTGCTTGTACTTGACTGATCCGTTGAGCGATAGCCGCGTCGAGACGATCACACACGGTGAGGACTGCCTGCTGAACGGTCTTGTTCATCTGGCGTTGCCCAGACGTAGACGCGCGCTCTTTGCCTTTCTCTTTGGCGGGGGAAGCCTGAGAGAAGGGTCGGTCGCATTTCGTCTTTTTTCGTCTGCAGCGCTCGCAGGACATGAAGCACTTAGTGGCAGAGATAGGTACTTTGCAGGGAAAGGTGTTGCTCTTGACGCAGTTAACACACTACGCGTAGCCATGCAAGTTAGCGTAGTGGCATATAAATCACAGACGAACTATAGGCAGAGGATTCACGTACCCTCTCGTTTCCACGGTAATAATGATGAGATGATACGGGTTGATACAGCCTTTGACGCTTAGGCTTTCGGTGGCTGAGGATGACGATCTCCTCGTCTTCGCCGTCGTCTTTAACCAACTCGTCTTCCTCAATATCGGTGTCTTGGGCTTTCCTTTTTCCTTTCTGCTCAGCATGAGCAGAAGAGTCCAGTTGTCGTGATATACGAGGTCTTTTGTACACGATAGACGTGGCAGAGGACGGCGCGGGTGGTTGCTGAGGTTGTTCTTGCGCACGAGTGGGCACAGCCGCCTTCGAAGAACCCGCCCCGCCGGCGGCGGTACCAACGTCGGTAGTTTCGTCAAGTAAGCCAATCTTACGCAGTTTATGAGCAACTTTGGTGTGGTTAGGACCTTTGTTGCGAACGAGGGCGCGTTGGGCATTGACGAAGGGAGTCATGAGGTTGGCGAAGTCAGAACGCCACCAAGAAGGGATTGCGGCGGTTGTATGAACCAATCGAAGAAACTTGAACGCGTGACGGACAACCAGGAGATCGCTGAAGGCGGGGTCGAGCTCCTGGTATGAACGCTATGATTCCAGCTAAGTGATACGCCGTTCCGCAGTAGTATGAGATTATGGGTGACCTACGACGCACAGCCATGTTGTCACCCAGTCGAAGTTTTTTGGAGGGTTTATGGCTTCTTCAACTGCTTCGATAAATTTCGTACGCGATGAAATTAGTTGGTGGAGGCTGGGAGGTTGAGGTGTGGTAGAGGTCATAGTGGTCGTAGACGAACCATGTTTCGCGAGTAGACGCCCATTGTTATCGTAGCAACTACGCTGATAAGTAGCTGCGTTAAAATATACTTATTGTCAACACCATTCTCTATACCGTCTCGGTCTGCGGATTTTATGTTCATCATTACGTTCAATCGGCACAACGACAATGTAAATTAGCTGGGATTAAGTATTGAAGATTAGGGCGTGGGAAAACCCGGGATGTTACTCAGTAGGCGTTTGTTGTGGTTGAGTTTAGACTCCGAAGCCATCTACCAGCGTGTAAACCATCTTCTATACTACAGTATTGGCCGTCTGCAATGACGATTCTCGTCCCATCTCAATCTTCTGCCATAGCTTTCAGGTACCAGCAACGTGTAAAATGACGTCTGGAGCACCCAAAAACATAGTAATCGTAGGCGGTCACGGTAATGTATGGACAGTGGACACACATACTCTTTCGAACAGATCTATGTTTACACAACGACACCCAGGTTTCCCTTCGCCTCACATGTCTCCTCGCAAAACGTCCCAATACATCTATCGTCTCCATCATTCGCGATCCCGACCAGACCTCCGATATCGAAGCGGCCGGCGCAACTCCAGTCGTTCTTTCTCTCGAAGATGCATCCGTCTCTGACTTCGCCGACGCCTTCAAGACTTACAAGATCAACGTTGTCTACTTTAGCGCGGGTGCTGGAGGTAGAGCTGGGCCAGAGAGAACGAAGAAGGTGGACGAGGAGGGTGCGATCAAGGTGTTCGACGCAATTGAGAGTGTAAGCTCGAGCAAGGAGGAGAGGCCGAGATTGATAATTGTCAGCGCGGTGGACATCAGGGACGAGGCCAAAGGATATCCAGCACATTATGTACGCTGATTGAGTCTTATATTGTTCTTATTTCCCCCCTTCTCTTCTTACTACTCTCATCGTCAATACCCGATCTCACGCTATTTGCCTTGCACAGAACGAGGATGACATCGAGTGGTCAAAACGCATTCGCGCAGCCCTCCCAGCGTACATGCAAGCCAAGTACACCGCCGACAAGAATCTTGCCTCTCGTACCTCATTCAAGTGGACGATACTCCGTCCCGGAGGCTTGACGAACGAGCCTGGCACAGATAAAGGACATATCGGAAAGGCACATCTCTCGAGGACCATCTCAGTGAGCATTGATCGCGCACGAGGACTGCTTCTATTCTGACTTTCTATCTATGTGTAGAGAGATGACGTCGCAAAGACATTGTACCTCTTGCTTGAACGCGAGGATGCACATGGGCTCGGGATTGACCTCGTTGGTGGTGACGAGCCTCTCGAGGGCGGTTTGGATGTGTTCATTGAGAAGGGGGAGAGCGATTTTATTCCTTGATGCTGTGAGCGTACTTTTTGTCAGTGATCGAGATGAGACAGATGGCGTTGGATCTTGAATTGTTCTGAAAGGAAGTCGTGCAGTGGCGTTTGATACGAAAACTCAACCCGATAGTACTATGACGAGAAAACGAGACTAGAGAAACATGTCAAAGTTTATTGGGTGATTACAAACAATAATAAAACGGCTGTTCGTCCAACATTTCAACCCCGATATCAGCCCTCGCGGCCATTGATGGACTTGGAAACCGTACGGGCGAGGCTTCCGCCGCCGAAAGCGGATCTGGATCGCAAAGTGGTGAGTGAATGAGCATATGGGATCTAAAACTGAGGTACCTGGAGCACCGATTTCATCCGGAGGCAGTGTGGTAGGCATAGTTAACGCGCTATTGGGCTGGGGGAAATCTCCTGCTCCTTGCAGCGATAACTTGGCAGAATGCCCATTTTCAAAACGTTGCAGCCCCATTCTCAATTCGGGCTTGAATTCATGTACCGGGCTTGTTGCTCGATCAATGCTCGCGATGATGCTGAGACAGCCTTCAGCTGTCTTGGATCGCGATGCGTCGCTGCTGTACGGAGCGATATGATCAAGATGGGGGAGAATGAGGTCAAACAACTCATCCCAGAGTCTCGGCTCGCTCCCAAACAACCCAATATCATCATCTATCAGCTGTAGATAGAAATTGCATGCTTCTAGGCCGTATATTCTTGGAGGCTTCAGATGAAGACTTCCGGTGAAAGTGTAGCTTGATTCCGAGGGTTTGGGAAGATACTTAGGGTTGAGGGCCTGTATCATATGGATAAGCAACCTGGTAAGTGCTAGAATGGGATGATACGGTAGTATTAGTAACTGGCCTTAAGTCTACCGGTTCCAGCAGACAATGTTGAATAACAGTGACTCACATTCTTTACCAACGCTGTCCAGAAAGATCTGCCGAACATAGAGATCCCGAAGCCGAGCCGCAGCTATGGAATCGGTCCCCCACGCGAGCTGGACAATATAGACTACGCCTTGTGAGTTGGGCGAAGTTAACAGCAGGTATCGCATCAAGTCCATATCAGCTGATGTGTCACTTGATCTTTGAATCGCTGGATACCCGGAGAGCTCTACGATACGGTTCATAAATCCGGCATCTAACGGATCCCATGAATTGTTTTCATCGACCGTTCGAATGCGCTGAATAAAGAGGTCAAACTCGAAGCGTTGGTGAACTTCGGGGACTAGGAATCGAGACTCCACGTATTGCTCTGCAGACATGGGGCCTGCAGCCAGATCGGCTTGATCGTCATATGGCCGCGGAAAAATTGTGGCCATAATGTCGCATAGGTCCCTGGGATCCGTGATACTAGCTAGGCCGCCTTTCAATCTCGCTAAGCATAACGAAAAGAAGTCCTTCTGCTCGTGCCAGTGAGCTTCGCGAGATAGAAATTGGAAAAGAATTTCACGCCATATGGGCGACGAAAGACAGAGCTTGATAGCCTGATCAAGCTCTGTGGAGGCGTGCGAGTTGAAGGATGTGAACATAATGAAGAAGCAATCGTAAAACCATCGCTCGAGTTTGTCCTCTGCCACCCGTGTAGGGTTATCGCTGGATTTATTTGAGTCGCTTTGGCGGAGAAGCTCCACGCGGAAGAGGTTGGCTACCATCAGGATAAATGCGTTGTACGTTGCTGGCGAGAGGAGCCCAGATGGAAGGACAGGGGATGATGAGAATGATGTCAACCGAGTACCGTGCACCCTGTTTCGGATGACGGAGTGGATAAACGAGATAAGTTCAGTAGAATCCCTTGTGGATGGCTGAAGAGCTTTCCACACAGAATCGGTTAGGAGCCCATCGACAGCCTCCAGGGAATCCATATGAAGAACGATTTTCAGGTCATTTGCCGGGCTCTGTTTAACTTCGTCTTCGGCCTGCCGGACCGATCGATCGATGAACTGTCCGCCACTGTAAAGTTCGTCATCAGTTGAGTGAGTTCGATAGTCAATGTATGAGTATTGCGGCGGATACTTACTACACGTATGATAGTATCTGAATCGGAAGCGAAACTAGGGCTGCTTTAAGGAATGGGACCTTGTAAGGGCAAGTAGGATCCACTGCAGGCAGAGAGAGGAATAGGACGAATAGAAAAGCCCATGCGGAAACTAAGGGAAGCGTTACGTGACCAATTGACTCATTCACGTCCGCGGTGAAGTAACAAAGTCCTATGAAAAATAACGCGAAGGATATCTGGAGTAGCAGAGGAAGGACCGCCGCTATATCATACACTTTCCATTTTGATAGGCCTGGTTCGCGAAAGTATCGAATGCGCAGACGGAGCAGAGCGCCTTCGTCTGCCATTGCGAGAAACTCGCGGAGCCATTGTTGGATCGTGATACACATAGAGGCGCCGGAAAGACTCAAGATGAGACTGGCGAACCACAGTCCGTTAACAAGCTTCGCGTTCCTTGGAACTTGGGCTACTGAGGGTAGTGTATCGCCGCATATGGGCGATACTAGGCCGGTAGAATTTATGAAAGCATCATTGACTGAATACGAGTTCGTTTGATGGGCAATTTGTTGTAGTAAGGATGCCATGGTAGCAGTGTTTGGATCCGCTGGTTGCAAAGTCTTGTACGATTCAACCAAGAATGCGGTCAAGACTGCAGAATATAAACCAGCCTATTCATGGGTGGGTTAGCTCCGCGCAAGACAGAGGAACGGATCTTACAAATAGAAGGAATCCGTCAAGATCTTCCTTGCAATCCTGTACCTTCTTTTCACTGACTCCTCGTAGAACATCATCTGCCTTTCGCCAATAAATATCAACGAAAGTAGAGTCATCCTCTGTGCTTGGGGAATTTGCATCAGTAGTGGTGGCCATATCAGGGTCTGTGGTATTGGTATTAATCAGGATACAGTTAACGACGATGTCGGTAAGATACGCTACATACTGGGAACAGTAACGACGTAAGATGACTTGAAAGCAGGATACAGATACGAAAGGCGGCGGAATGGGTGTATAGCAGAGAAAGTCTTCTATTAGATACATCGTCAACAAGCAGCTCATAATCGACAACTATAAAACGTACGATTTTTCGGAAGCAGGAGTCGCTCGTGTAGTAGAGGAAGAAAAGGGAGCGGTATAAGTATAGAGGAGAGGTCCGTCACGCAATAATGAAGTCCTCGCCTAGACGGCGCTGTGGAAAGAATAGTGACATACGACATCGCAGAGCTAATCTGGAGCCATGAGCAATAGAGGAGGATAACACGAGGAAGGAATTGAGTAGTGCACGTTTCTAGTCATGAGTCTATGAGAGACACCTACTGCGCTGCAGCATGCACTGCATCGATTTCCTGCACTCTTTGATCCAAGGCCGAATGCTGACGGCAAGAGTATGCACGAGGTGGCGTTCGTGACCAGCCTGGAACAGAATTAGGAAGCATCACGTCAGTGACTATGGGGGACGTGCGTTAATAAGCGAACATGATGAATGGCTAAATGGCCGTCGATAGACGCAAACGTAATGGTGGAAGATGCTGAAATTAGCTACAGTGCCTTGCAAAAGAAATGACAGTTGCCGGAATTCGGGGAACTGTCATTCATTATGCAAAGCACTGTAACATAACTGCCATAAACAACTGCGGAAACTCACCGGCGCGATCCATACTGAAGCCTGGATCAGACTGTTATGGGGAGCAATTACTTCGTTGATACTATGTAGCGTAGATGATCGGCCCACCATTACCAACATACTCCTTGGTAATCAAGAACGTCGAACCTGACGTTCTACTGCAACAGAATCCGACTCCCATTGATTCTCAACGTAGAGCGTTGTGGCGCTTTGCGTTCAATTCCAAATGCAGCGCTGTTCGTGAGGTAAGTACAAGCCTCATTGTTATAATCTCCGTGGTCGTATGAATTTCCACTCATATGCAGAGCTCCACAACAACAGTGTTCAATATCTACACTGATCGCAGTTGCCACATTTGTTGTCAAAAGTAACCCGTGAAGTAGAATAAGGGCACGTACCTGATGCTTTTATCCCCCACGTTCCGGAACGTGCTTTCACCGAAATGACACGTTTACTAAGCGTGCCTCCTCAGTCACTTGGATATTACCAGTTATATCTCGGGATAGGTCACCAACAAATGTCAACGAGACGTAGCATGCGTGTTGTGTGTACGGTTGCATAGAACATTCAACATATACGGCAGCGTTTTATGAGGGAGAACTCCGGTCGGAGTTTATCGGGGTCTATACGTGTGACTCCGACAGCCAACGGGAAAGCCGCTGATGGGCCACTGAGATTTCTCGGTGTCGCTTACACTCTGGAACGTACCAATGGCCAATGCTGTCAATCATGATCATGGTGACTTGAAAGCTGGCAAAGTGGGCGAGACTAGCATACATTCGCAAGGGTGGGATCAGCTTCTCCGCTTCGAATTCTGTGAGATTCATGACGTTCACGTCCGGGTCTCACGTAGCTACATACGTAGTGTGCACATACCTCTGAGTCTGCTTTGGATTCTGAATGACATTCTTACAGTACTGACCACATGTTTTAGCGTTGCAGGAATCATTTATTGAAGACAAACGACGGATTATCAACTATACGCCCCAGTATTTCTTGAGACACGAAGCTCCGGCGTGCATTCAACCCGTCTCCATCATTCGCGAGCCCGACCAGGCCTCCAATATCGAAGCGGCCGGTGCAACTCCAGTCGTTCTTTCTCTCGAAGATGCATCCGTCTCTGACTTCACCGATGCTTTCAAGAACGCCAAAATTGATATTGTCTACTTCAGCGCGGGTGCCGGAGGTAGAGCCGGGCCAGAGAGAACGAAGAAGGTGGACGAGGAGGGTGCGATCAAGGTGTTTGACGCGATCGAAGCCGTGAGCTCGAGCAAAGAGGAGAGGCCGAGATTAGTGATTGTAAGTGCGGTGGACATCAGGGACGAGGCCAAAGGGTATCCGGCACACTACGTATGTCCATCTATCCAGTCCTCTGTTGTCTCTTCTCACTCACCCTGAATAATCATCTATATCACATCGATATTGGCTGTTCAACAGAATGAGGACGATATCGAGTGGTCAAAACGCATTCGCGCAGCCCTCCCAGCGTACATGCAAGCCAATTGAATACAACGCAGACAAGAACCTTGCTGCCCGCACCTCGTTCAAATGGACGATCCTTCGTCCGGGAGGACTTACCAACGAGCCTGGTACCGACAAAGGACATATCGGAAAGGCGCACCTCTCGAGGACCATCTCAGTGAGTATTGATCGCACACGAAAACCGCCTTTATTCTGACTTTTGAAATGCAGATAGATGACGTCGCGAAGACACTGTACCTCTTGCTCGAACGCGAGGATGCACATGGACTCGGGATCGACCTCGTTAGTGGTGACGAGCTGCTCGAGGGCGGGTTGGATGCGTTCATTGAGAAGGGGGAGAGCGACTTTATTCCCTGAACTTTTTCATGCGCCGGAAAGTTGGAATGTTTCGACCGCCGATCAAGGTAACCCGAGAGACGTGGACAGTCTTTGATCCCGCCTTCTCCAATGTTGTCACCGACAGTGTAAAGTATGTCAAGAATGCATTGATTAATTGATATTCACAGTCCAGATGGCTCGATGGACTGGCTGTTTGTAATCATCCTGCTCGCACAGAAGCCTGCCCGAGTACTATCCAAGCTGTTGCCTCCCCAGAGCGGTGCGTGTCACAAGGCAAATTATCTTAACATCGATATACTCAAGTTTGTTGAAGCCGTTTGCCGAAGTCAGGCAATCTTTGGAGAGACAAATCTCATCCGCGAAACATTTTATTGTTTCTCAGACACACAGTAGTAGTAAGCTGCGGCTTTGGAACGTTTAGCACTTATAATCGCCTTCAGGAGCTAAAGGTCTGTCTCTTTCTGCAAGATTCTCGAACACCGCTTGACATCTCATTTATAGGTTGACGAATGTAGCAAAGTCACGATATGTGACCTTCAGCGACACCTCAATAATAGTAAATACCGCCTTCGTCTTGCGGCTCATCACCTACGTCACAGCTTATCGTTTCACTGTCGGACCCATCGAGTTCCATTTCCGTGGCTCTATTCCCACACGGGCCTTACTAGTGCATGCGCTATCAACAGGCGTCCAACGACATTCCATGATTCAAGCACACCTGTAGCGCTATCTCAGGCAGATACTGCGATGCAGTGAAGAATAACATCAACTCGACCAGTATTAACAGCTATCCCCGTACAACGCTTCCTCCTGGGAGTGCTCGGGGATCTTCACCGGCAGTGTAAGTAACATTAGAAGTTCTGTCAACTGGCACCGCTCTCTACACCCTTCCAGCAACTACGATGTTTCCACGTCTCATGGCACGACCACCATTCTTGCGTTTTGGTATGCTCTTTTGTCCCCATTTTCAGTCAATCCCCTTCAAAGAGATCGTCGTAGCCATAGATTCCAACTAACCCACTATTCTTCAAGTTTCTATTCTCGAAGGTCCGCACAACTCGTGCCCTCGGCTACAAAGAAACATTGTTCGCAGACAAAAGCACAGCAACTCTCCCACACCGTCTGCATACCTTCGAGTAATCTGCTTCCAAACACAGCAACCCCTCCCAGCTGATGGCTCCGCGGTTTCTTAGTCTCCGAAGTCAATAGAAAGTGACATGGTAGATCAGTGGGCGTTCCGCTTGGGTAAGCTTCGATAAGCTCCCTTGTGTCACAATTTGTACTTACGCACGACCAGTAGCTCTCACCGCCCTCCGTGCCAACCCCTCACCCTTCCTCTCCCCTCCGACCCGTCACCCCAGTATCTGGGATTTCTCATGGCCACGAATAGACCACTCAACGTGGTCATTGTGGGTGGGCATGGCAAAGTCCCCGATCTCCTTCCCTGTCTCCATCCACTCCCCGCCCTCACTCATATCTCATTTCGCCTCGCCACCCTTCTCACATCCCGACCGAACACCACCGTGACCACTCTCGTTCGGAAGTCCAAGCATATTCCGGACGT
>JAXQGX010000677.1:0-12708 GCA_037040455.1 Irpex sp. P115-07
GACGCCTCTTGATAAAGTATGGTCAGATGCCATACCCCAGTTACAATTTACTGCCCTCTACGGCCTGCCGACCTAACTCCGGCCCATCCCAGAGACTCCAGATCAACCCCGAGGCCGCATCTGTCCCGTTTTGCGCTATCGTCTTGTATGCATCAACGACAGCTGGACCACCGTATACCCGTTTGATTTCCACCCAATCCTTCCCGTCTTTTATCAACTCCTTCCACGCCTGCGCCTGCATGCCGGTGATTTGCTCGATGGTCAGTTGCTTCTGACGAACCGCGAGCCATTCTGGCATAAAGAACTGCTCAAGCTTGAGATCGTTGGTGGGCTCGATCTTACTTGGGTCGATGAGGGAGGTGTTGGTGGAGAAATGAGTAGTCGCAGCAGCCGGAGCTGATGGTGAGAGGTTTGTCAGACCGAGCTGTACGCCAGCTAGCACATTTTTTTGAGGCGAGAAGTGCTTTCGAATGCGGTCGTTGAGTTCATCGTTTCCTGCTACGTCGACGTAGATCCACTTATGGTCTTTATCTTGCAGTGTGACGGCGGACTCGAGAGATTCGTAGTCCAAGACTTCATCGTATAAGTCGAGGCCGGTGGTAAACGTCACGTTCCGTTTGGAAGTAAGACCGATGACCTTGACATCGCTGCCGCTGCTGCGCCGTTTCCTGATGAGGTAAGCAAGGCAGAAGGCAGTCTTGGATGACGCCGACGAAATAAGGACCGCCGTTGCGCCACGGTATGCCGACGAATGGAACCAATCTTCGCACCAGTACGCCGTCCAGAACAGCGGACGGTACAACATTGTTAGATCCTCGCTCAACGGAGACGGGTCATACTGCGGATCCGTTGCACAGCGTCGAATAGTGTTGTAAGGCCTTCGATCTGCCACAGATGTCATTTAATCAGTTGTTATGCAGATCATAGCTCTGATGATTTATTCACCTGCAGGCAGATGCGGACGTGGAACGTAGAAATTGTACTTGTTGACGTCCGTCACTGGTACCAGCAGGTATCGGGTTGGTGCAAAGTATCCATAGACCCTTTCACCGACAGGGAGTTGAGCGTGTGTACTCTCCACTATGGTCCCAAATCCCCAGACAGGAATAAGACCGTGTGTGCTCGGTGACACATCACCAACCGTCGGGGGCGAGTTGAATTCGAAGTATCTGTCCGTTGATGAATGTTATTGTTTGACCTCATCGCATAGATATCTTTCGACGTTACCGAAAATGAGGTGCCTCCCCCAACGCCTGGTATGTGACGTTGTTAGCCGAGAACCCAAATCTATCTACCTCAATGAGGACTTGGTTGTCCTGCAACGGGGGGTTTGGCGAAGACACCAAGACTGGTTCGTGCGGATTTAATCCTGAACTGGGTCTTGCCACGCAGAGAGTAAGGTTCTCAGGCTGCATTGTAGTTCTGAAAGTGCTGTTAGTAGGTTTATGGCGTATACCTGGCTGTTGTCGGAAGAAAGCTGGTATGTAGTTCTGCTTTAGCCTTGAGATTGACCTCTTTTAAACAACTTCAGGTCTCTTGGACCGTAACCTTTACGGCTTCGTCGGAGTCGGTACTGAAATGACCGGCGGGTTTCAGCTGCTCATCATCACTGTTGCGACAGTGGCACGAGTAGAGGATGCGTGTACGAAGAGATTATCAGGCACCACAATGATGTCCGGAAGTAAGGCCTCCGGTGTTAACGTTGTTGAATAAACGAAGCGTTTCTGAGCCACGATGACAATGACTGACCACAAGCTGACTAAGACACTAAAAGGATAAGTACATCACCTGCGTCTCGCTGCATGTGCAGAAGTATGTACGACGTAACGATGCCGACTCTAGAACTAACAATCAAGATATCTAGTAGTCAGGACGGTAGTAAGGATACATGTAAATACAGTAAGATCCACACATAGCAAATCCGATGCTATGTGCCAAGGCAAGATTCAGTGACTTATGTCTGGCTATAAACAATACAGAAGTAACACAAGATGTACGTAGTATACAATGACGTTCAAAAACAAACAAACTGGCCCGTGTGTTCAACTTCAATCTTGCATATCCGAAGGCGCTGACGGTTCGGGGGATGTAGAGGTGTTTCTACGAGCGTTCGAGACAATGCAGTAGGGATGTATTCTTGCTCCCTTTGCGATACGCATGCGTGACTGGCGGAGGTGTTCGACTGCAGGCCCGACAAGGAGAAGAGCTTGATTGCGTCTCGATTTTGGTCTCGGGGAAGTTGTGGAGGCTTTCGCTCGCGATAGATTCGAAATGGCCGGGACATAGGGTTGAGCAGGTGGTACGACCACGAATGCGTTCGCCTTGTCGAACGATGTCAAGACCAGACTGAACCCGTTCGCCATGACTCGAGCGGGCGGAGGAGTGGGTGTTTCACGGTCGAGTATCGGAGACGAAGTGCGCTGATACTCTGCAGTAGACGTAAAAGTCGTACATGAGGAGCTTGTAGAGGAGACAGAGCTCTGACGGTTTCGGTGCCAGTGGCTAATATCCCCAGACATGTTACGCTAAAATATCAGGCAACATTCAATGACGTGACATGACATGAAGGAGAAATTATGGACTGACCTCGTCTTCGTCACAATCGCCTGTAAAACGGTCATTGATCTCTCTGATGGAGGAGAGACCCAACGAATGGAAAGGGGGTAGCATTGGGCTGATGGTGGAAGTAGCGTAGGTGCACGTGCTGTCTGAAGGCATTCGATGTTTGCTTCAAGTTGCGAGATGAGTGCAGAAGACGATAGACGAAACGTATAGGAAGTATGAGGTTATCCGCGATAATAGAGGCCCTGCCTGAGATGATATACAAGAAGTGCCGCTGAGGACCAGAAGTTAGGTGGATGACTGCAGGGACGGTTGACCACCTCAACTGAGAGACATGGGATTTATATAAATCGGAGCACGATGAAGACAATGTGCGAGTTGCCTAGACAGTCAACAGAGGCAATGAAAACACTATGGAAATCTGGTTCGGTCTGTCGCGTTGGCTGCAAATCCTTTGTTCTGCCCGNTTGTTTCCACTATCCCCGAATATTCTTGTTTCCTGAGCAATCGATGCGAACAACTTGTGAAGCTTGGCGACAGAACAACTTGTGAAGCTTGGCGACAGAACATATTGTGAGAGTCAGTGTCTGCTACGGTAGTCATGCCAAACGGATCCAAAAGCCACCCAAAGGCGCTAACCTGCACAGCGACTCCTTATTTGCTCTTGTTTATATCCCGCATTTGATGAAGTTTGCGTGCCATTTAGCGCCCAGTATTGCTCTAACCAATTGTTCTTCCGTCATAAGCATGAGCGAGGTACCTCCAAAAATTCAGATTGTATGTATAGACATATATTTAGATGTAACAGAAGCTAACACACCGCGTACAGCTCAAGGGTGCTGAGGCAGACTTGTCTGCAGCCACCTATCAAATATACGACGAATCGCATACTATCGGAAACGCCTTGCGATGGATGCTCATGAAAAAGTAGGAGCCTTCCTCGGTAACTGTGCATGCTGACATACCTTGAATCTGCCTTACAGCCCAAAGGTGTCTTTCTGTGGATACAGGTACGGTCACCATGTTTCATCTCAGTTTCTATCCCGCTTCTCTTGAGAGGATGGTATGCTGTCTTTTAGCTGATACACTGGCATATACGTCTAGTGTTCCACATCCATCAGAAAACCACATCCACCTACGGATCCAGATGTACGGTCAGTATATCCAACTATGTACCTCACATCACTATTACTCATGCCAGGAACTCTCAGACCACCTCTCTTCGTTAGAGGCCTTGTTGGAAGCTCTCAATAATCTGGACAACCTATGTGATACCGTCGAGGAGTCTTACAATACCAGCCTAACAGAAGGCTCCTTCGAACGTTGGGATGAGAAAAGCTGAGGTTCTCAGTCTGTTTATTTATTGTAGTATCACGACACTTCTTATCTTCCATTAATCGTATCCACATTAATGATTTGCCGTAAATGTAGTCGTAAATGTCTTCATGCAGCTCACTACGATGGTTTTCTGGATACCGACAGCAGTCAAAGCCATGGCTAGGGCAGCACTATCGTGGGAATCTACGACGCCACAACGCCCTTACATTGGCGCCCATTTAGCTACTGTGCTCATCTCAGTGCATAACCTCCATCACTGAAGACTATAATTTCGTCACCTCGCTACTCCTCAACATGTCGGCTAATGGAGAGGAGGCTAACCCGTATGAGCTCATTGGGGTAGGCTTGGAAGCCACAGAGGCCGAGATCAAGACCGCCTACCGCCAACGTTCACTCAAGGTCCATCCTGACAGGGTGTGTTACTTCATTTGCTTGTATTACCGAGAATCTCAAGAATTTATCTCTTACAAAGATATCTATAGAACCCAAATAATCCGGATGCGGGTATGTTTCTCATGATCTTTAAGTCATATTTGATACTAACGACGCCTGCAGCGAGGAAGTTCCATGAGCTCAATCAAGCCTATGAGCTGCTGCTCGACCCCTTGCGCCGAATGGCGTTAGATGCCAAACAACGTTTGAAAGATGCTCGCAAAGCGCGATACGCAAAGTACGACGCGAAGCGGAAGAATCTCGTTGATGAGCTGGAGGAGCGGGAACAAGCTTTCAAGAAAGCGCGGGTAGAGAAGGAAGAGAAGCAGAAGCAGGTTTGGCGAGACAACGAGCAGATAATGGAGGAAGGACGAAGATTAAGGGAGGAGCGAGAGAAAGAGCTTCAGAGGCGGGAAGAAGAGGCAAGACGTAGGGCTCCTGAAGATGCCATGGAAGTAGAGCCCCCAGCTTTAGGTTGGTTTAATCCCCCTTTTTATTGGCGCAGTGACTCACTATATTTATAGGGACATTGGACACCACCGTAAAGCTAAAGTGGACATTATCTGCCCGACCAAACCTGACGAGGGCTGAAGATCTTGGCCAACTTCTTGCACCCTTCGGCTCGGTCGAAAGCTCGGATATCGTTATTTCATTGAAGCCAGCTCCCCCGAAGAAACCCAAGCGAGGTACCGCGCTTGTCCCTTTCAAACAGATTGGAGACGCCTTTGCAGCGGTCTGCTCTTCAGGTAGTCCAGCGCGTGGTTTGCAAGACGTCGAAGTCTCGTGGGCTGAAGGCAAAGAACCCGAACTCATCGGTTGGCTCAAAAAGATGGGAAAGCTCGGCGGTGAAACGAAGAGCAAGCCCGGTCTATCAACCAATGAACCTGGTCCAGCACCTTCTAATCCTCCCCCGCACTCGGCTACTCCTACAGCTTCCTCGACATCATCGCCGTTTTCATCCTTCCCATCAACTTTTGTAAGTGATTGGTACTATGGATCGATCGCGAGGACTTACTTTTGGTTACAGCCGGATCTTGGTAGTAGCACTCCGAGCCGCCCTCCCGTTGATACCAACGTCAAGGGAGTGGATTATGAATCATTGACTCTGATGCGTCTTCGACAAGCAGAACGTGATCGACTGGAGAGAGAGATACGGGAACAAGAAGCTATGGAGGGGTGATCACGGATGAGATGCACGTCATTTCCACTATTTCTGTATGCTTCCGGTGTCATAAACTATCCTTCTACATTCTAACGTGTGTTTGCATCGTCAATGCATCACAGTGAGGATAATCATGTCGTCTCTTCTTCAACAGGATATGAGTTGCATATTGTGTGAAGATCAGGTATGCATTTATAACGCGGTTTACAGTGCACAGACATTCATTGAATACTTCCGCTCCCATAGAGTATTGCCATTACTATCTTATCCAGGGAATGGAAAGCTAGCAGGGCTCCTATAACCGTTCTTGCCAACTGCCCTTATTCCCAATACAGCGTTGTCCTTCGAAACATCGACCGTCGCCTTCGTGACCAAACCGACAGGAATGACATTCGTCCAAAACGGCTCTTCAGTAGGCCGCCAGACAATCTCATACCCAGCAACAGCAGGGGAACTGTCCAGGTCCCACGTCAACGTGCTGTTGTTGGTCAGGACAGATGCATCAATTTTGACGTTCGTGGGCGTGCCTGGGGCTTGTGCCAACGACCAGATGGCCGCGCCGTTCACTTTGGCAACGCGCGTGATAAAGTTGAAGTCGACAAATTCGATGAGATCACCAAACTGTTTTCCTGTGGAGTCGACGCGGACGTCTTGATGTTGGTGGGCGAAGTCCTCGTGTGGCTCTGTGAAGCGAGCAGCAGGGAAACCTTGTTCGAGGAAAGGCTCGTGATCGCCTCCTCGAAGGAAACGGTCAGCTCGATATACCACGCGCACTAGCAGAATATCTATGGTCAGTACATGGAGAACTGCCTAAGAAGCGCCATCTTAACTCACCGCTCATCCCTGTAGCCGCATTCGTTGCGACTTCATGCGCATGCCGAGCGAGCTGACGAGCTGGCGAATCATTCTCTCCTCCGATGGACACCCTCTTCGAGATCTGGGTTGAGTTCTCTGTAGACGGTATCCCCTGGGCGAACAGGCGAATGCTGTTAGGGTCCACCAACGCTTCATCGCCCTTCGGACTGCCGACAATATCGTTCGTGAACATCCCCTGCACGTCTTTCCCCGCGCTCTTCATCTGCTGTGCAAAGAACGTCGATCCAAACAACCCCTGCTCCTCCCCAGCGACAGCCCCAAGCATGATCGTCGCCCGTGGCGGCGGGCGCGTTGCCATAATGCGCGCGAGCTCCATGACGACTGCCACGCCACTCGCATCGTCGTCTGCGCCGGGGGCGTCGTCCGTGAAGTTGTCGATGCTCGTCACCCTGGAGTCGTAGTGCCCGGTGATGATGTACACGCGGTTGGGCTCGTCGGAGCCCTGGATGGTGGTGACGACGTTGCTGATGTTGACCGTGAATAGGATGCTACCTGTTGGCTGCTGGGTGTAGCTGGGTACGTCGACGGTGACGGTGGTACCCCTGCGTGCCTCGGCGGCGAACCCGCGCATCTGTGCTGCTATCCAGTCGCGAGCAGCACCAATGCCTCGTACGGGATCGGTCTGGCTTGACAACGTGTGGCGGGTGCCGAAGGAGACGAGCTTGGTGATGATCGCTTGGACGCGCTTGGGGTCGATTTGGGAGATGATGTCTTCCAAGTCTCGCTGTACGGGTTGTGGTCGGAGGGCACTGCCTGGACCAGGTGGCCATATCGCATCTATGGCGCATTGAGATGCGTCTGCTCTAGCAATCAGCTCATCAGCCAGAATGGACGTCACGGCTGCGCGAGCGACGGAGGTGAAGAACGCAAAGGCTCCTAGGAAGAAATGAATTGAAAGCATGGCGGGTCAGTGGTGATTTACTTGCTATCACTCTTAACGTTACTGCGGACTCCTTGGCCTTTATATCTCGTACATGGGCAATTTCTAGAACAGGACTTTGAGTGGGTCTCACATCGATTGAGAGCATATCTCATTGCTGTCGCTGAAAAAACGCAAGAGCACGGGTACATATCGCAGGCTTCTCTGGTGCTGTGGATTGTGTTTCTTGGATTGGCGATAACGTTGAGCATATGGTTCTCGAAGCTGATAGGTTCCGTTCTGGCTCAAGTTGTATGATCTTTCCCTCGCACTGTGTTTGTACACGGCTTCTATGCGCTATGAGGGACATCCTTCCGTACATTCTCACCATGGGCAGATTCAATCCTATTATAGATCGCCCATCTGACCATCTTCTATGGCGGGTCTGGCTCTGGTACGTGTGCTTGGGCCATATTGCGTGGGAGGTGGATCATAGTTTTCCAAATGGGGCAGGTGACTTGGAAGGGCTCGGGCGTGTCTCGCGCGAGGCAGCATAACTGTTTCTCAGGCTCTCACCATTCACCATCCGTATCATGGACTCCGACTTTGAACTCCTTCCAATCGGTGACTCAAGAACGCTGTTTCTGCATAAAGATGATACTGGGCTTGCATGCCACCGTGCCGTGCAGGTTACTATACTTCCGGATGATACTCAGTGCGTCCGGAGTTCTTTATACGCTCTCTTCGTTACCTAAGAACTATGTCCAGAAAGCGGAATATACGGACTACGATCACCTACACACTCGTACAAGAGGAAATCTCGGTAATTCCGCTGACTTAGTAGCGCATATAACCGCCGTCATCATGGACTCACACGCAGGAGCTCATCACGAAGCTCGTCACTCTTCACCTACGACAACCTTTGCCAGAATCCTTTGTCGTCACAACCAAAATCTGGTCTCTTCATGCATGTATGTATGCTATTATTCTCATTCGTGCTTACTGCATTACTGAGGCCGCCGCATATAGCCAGAAAGCCATGGTTCTTTGGACAGCGATACTTCAGGGCGCGGTGGGGCAACGAAGACATAGTACCATTCGAGGAGAAGTGGAAGTTTGTATTCAACGCGCAGGACCTCCCTGGCAAGTTGTTGGGAGATGGCTAGGACTTCTTGTTAGCCGTCTGCCTCGAGTAGCTAAGTTCTTCCACGACTTGCGTTCTAATTTTGAGCTGTTGAAACCTTGCGATGGTGCCTGTCGCTCGAGCGCAGCGGAGCCGCTCTCCCCGCTGTCCTCACGGTTTTACCGAGAGAAATACATAGAACGGCCATCACAGGGAGCAGATGAAGAGTCCCCGGGCCGCATCTTCGCATTTCTTCGCTGTGGACTGTCCTTGCTAACAATGACTTACCTCCACTTATAGCCGGTTTGCGGAGATACTTCTTCCAGCATATGTTTGCCATAGCGACTGATACACATGAATAATTGCAAGAATACTCAGTCTATCACTATGCCACTGGTGATTGGATGCTGAAAACAAAGGACGAAGGCGACGTCCAAGTCGAGTCTGCCTTCGTGGCGCCACTGCACCTGTAATGGGCGCCCGATCTGCGGCCCGCCCGCTGATTTCGATACGGGCCGATTGCCGTTCAGTGGTCTCCGGACCTTGAGCTGCTTCGGACGTCATTTACTTAAATACCCTCGCAGCGACTCATGCAGCTCATCAACTCGTCTCTTTCTCTTCTCTGGTCTTTCTTGAACTCTGCACCCTCAGATCAACGAAAATGGCGATCACAATCACTGGATTCGAAACACACGGTGCGGTTATTGCGCTATATCCCCCTAACATCGCTCTGACCATCCTTGATCTCTGAAGATGTCAGATTCCCCACGTCCTTGACGGGCGATGGCACAGATGCGATGAACACAGACTGTGACTACTCATCGGCATATGTCACTCTCTTCACCTCGTCAGACCTGGTCGGCCATGGTATGACCTTTACCATCGGGCGTGGCAATGACATCGTGTGCTCTGCGATTAAAGAGGTCGCTGGGCGTTTGAAGGGCAAGGAGATCGAATCGCTGTTTGCTAACATGGGACAGACATGGGACTACCTTTGCGCAGACCCGCAACTGCGATGGTACGCAGTCCGATGTGCCGAAGCGAATTGACATACTAACCTGTCTTTAGGATTGGGCCCGAGAAGGGTGTCATTCACATCGCCCTCGGAGCTGTTAACAACGCGTTGTGGGATATGTACGCGCGTTCTCGCAACAAGCCTCTTTGGAAGTTGGTCGTTGATTTCACACCCGTACGTACCTTGTTCGCTTTCACAAGATGGTTTTCTCAAACTACTCTTCAATATCTAGGAGGAACTCGTCAATGCCACCGCCTTCCGTTACATCTCCGATGCAATCACCAAAGAAGAGGCCCTCGCCCTCCTCAAAGAAAAAGCAGCCTCCAAAGCCGAACGCGAAGCCCACGTCCGCCAAGTCGGTTACCCCGCCTACGTCACCTCCGCCGGCTGGCTCGGATACAGCGACGAGAAAGTCGCCCGACTCACCAAAGAAGCCGTCGCCGCAGGCTTCAACCACTTCAAGATGAAAGTCGGCGCGAACCAAGAGTCGGATCTGAAGCGAGGCAAGATCATCCGCTCTATCATCGACGACCCGCAGTGGCTTCCCGCTGGACGCAAGCCGCGAGACCCCAACGGGCCTGATTTGGTTGGGAAGAACGCTGGGCCCACTGGGAGTGTGTTGATGATCGATGCGAACCAGGTGTGGGACGTCCCTCAGGCGATCGAGTATGTTAAGGGGTTGGAGGAGATCAAGCCTTGGTTCATCGAGGAGCCTACGGCGCCAGATGATATTCTCGGACACGCTGCTATTCGCAAGGCTCTGAAACCGTACGGTATCGGTGTCGCTACTGGCGAGCATGCGCATAACCGTATGGTGTTCAAGCAGCTGCTTCAGGCAGAGGCTATCGACGTCTGCCAGATCGACTCGTGTCGTCTCGCTGGTGTTAGTGAGGTGTTGAGTGTACTCTTGATGGCTGCCAAGTAAGCATGTTTCTGCACTTCATTTGATCATTGAGTTGACTGTGCATTATAGGTTCGGTGTCCCTGTATGTCCTCACGCCGGCGGTGTTGGTCTTTGCGAATACGTCATTCATCTCAGGTACGCTGATCAAGGTCTCATAACTCGCCATCAGTGACGGCTCATGCACACACACATATAGCTTGATCGACTACATCGCCGTCTCCGGCTCAATGGAACGCAACGTCCTCGAGTTCGTCGACCATCTGCACGAACACTTCCTCAACCCATGCAGCATCAACGAAAACGGACGATACAACGTCCCCAGCAACCCCAGCGAAGGTTACAGGTAAGTCCCATTGACAGCGTCAGAAGCATTTTCGGGTTCACTGACGGATACTTTTCCTGCTTTTTCAGTATCGAGATGCACAAGACGAGTATAGAGCGATTCGAGTGGCCGCATGGGTCGTATTGGGTGAACGAGCACGCTGCTGCGAAGGCGAAGGGTGTGGTTGAACACTGAGAATCGAATGTAAATCACTTCTGTAATACTATGTATACTGGCGTCTACTGGGTACTCGGACACACTGGGTAGTCGGACACTCCCCCCCTGTAAGGTCATTGTGAATATTTATCGAAAATCGGGATATTCCAAACGATTGTATGGCATGATTTTCATTTTATAGCCCATTTCTACCAGCCCCCTCACGTGCTAAATAGTGATCGACAACCATCAACCGAGCGATGGTCTCGATCATCCAAAAAACACTAAGCGCTTTCACTACCTCAAGATTGTTTCGCTCATTGCTCGGTCTGTCCAGCGATTCAACGTCTGAAACGTTAGAATGGGTTGATTAAATATATTAATTTGAGCTTGGTATATTTATTTTATGCCGAAATTTCGAGATGACTTATGGGAGTGCTCGCGATTGGCATGACATTTGTCCGGCACCACCAGAGCAGCCGCAAGAGTAATAAATTCATAACCTACGTATACAATCATGAATGGGCAGAATTAGTATGGGATATGCTTTTCAATATGTATAGATACGTTTTACGATCATCCTTGTATTTTACCAAATTTTATATTCAAAGTTATAAGCATATCTGGTAGAATGTGCACCGAGATAGTGACTAGCCCAAAACTAGCATGCTACTCACCAGACAGCATAGATAAAGCAATAATTTACCACATATACTACAAATAAATGGTATACAAGTATTTTACAGCCCTCTATTCATTTAGTTGCGCGGTATAAGATGCGCATAGTAGGAAACGATGCCTCAACAGCGTCATAGAGACTGTCCGGGCGCCAAGTCCACGCGCGTAGATAGGCAGTGTCCGACTTCCCAGTTTGGGCGGATTTTAGAGTTGTTGTCGTAGAATACTCATAGCACGGCTGCCACGCCCATGATAGTAGCGAAAATATTTACACATACACAAGAAATAGATAGCTACACGATAGTACTAAATCTACGCTTGAAATACCTCTAACGTTTTGTGTAGTCACTCCTGATTGCTTAAGTGTCCGACTACTAGGTAGACGCCAGTATACTTCGGATGGATAGCAGCTTTGAGACCTCTCGTCACCCGCCAAGCGAGCACTTCATGACAGTTTTAGCGTTGAGATCTGTGAGACACTGCACAGTATTGCGGCTGGCGAAAGCTGACATAATAAATTACAGTATAATACACTTCCGATACTTCACGTTCCATGATCATGAATCCAAACCCAAACGGTCCATTCCACTACGCCTAATCCTCTACCCCATGCTCACCCAACACCCTCCTCAAATTCTCATCCTCCCTCTCCTTCGCCCTATTCCTATCCATCTTCAACCTCTCCAACCCAGCCTGAATACTCCTAATATGCACCTCCGGCGGTATACTCTCCCCCAACAACTCCGGACTCGCCACTCTCTCACGCAAATCCTCCATATCCTCGCTCATCCCGTCCAACGCGTGCAGAGTGGCTAAGACGTACATCTGCGCGTCCTTCCTCCAGTTGCCCACGTGACCTAGAAGCCGTAAGTCGCCTTTGACGGCTTTGAGCTTTTTGGGGTCTCCAACGAGGGCAGCACGCAGCGCTGTCCATATCTCCGACATCATCTCCTCGCGCTCTTTCGAGAGGATGATGTTGTCCCGCGTGAGCAGTTCATGGATGGTGGTGAGGGACTGGTCGAGGTTGTTGAGGTAGATGGCTGCTGCTTCCGCTTCGATACGAACACGAGATAACTGTGTTTCGAGCATGGACATGGCTTCGCCGAAGGTGTTCGCAATAATGGTCTGCGTGGAAACACTTTTGCTGATAGGCCACAGAATGAGGCTGCTTATCGATCCCAAGGAAGACTTGGCTGCTTGGGCGCCCTCTATTGTCCGCAGAGCGTGTTCATTTACAGCAGTGACACTGGCAAGAGTCACATGAATCGACAGCATGTTCGT
>JAXQGX010000678.1:0-12523 GCA_037040455.1 Irpex sp. P115-07
CTTGGGGCGCAGGAGGAGGAGCTTGTGCAGGAGGAGGGCGCACAGTTTGCGTTGCCTGAGCCTGCTGCTCAGGACTCACAGTAGGCTGGGCTGGCAGTAAAGGCGCAGACACTGGATGCACTTGGTGGGCTAGAGCTGGCGGTGGAGGGTAGTGGACCGGATGCGTTAGAGGTTGCGCTTGGGGCGCAGGAGGAGGAGCTTGTGCAGGAGGAGGGCGCACAGTTTGCGTTGCCTGAGCCTGCTGCTCAGGACTCGCAGTAGGCTGGGCTGGCGGTGGAGGGTAGTGAACCGGATGCGTTAGAGGTTGCGCTTGGGGCGCAGGAGGAGGAGCTTGTGCAGGAGGAGGGCCCGCAGCTTGTGCAGGAGGAGAGCCCGCAGCTTGTGCAGGAGGAGGGCCTGAAGCTGGCTGCGGAGGGGAGCGGGCTGCGTGCACATGAGGTTGTCCTTTGGGTGCTGTAGGAGGAGCTCTGGTTGCAAGAGGTTCTGCAGGACTCACAGTAGGCTGTACTGGATGCACTTGATGGGTTGGAACTTGCGGAGAGGAGGGGACTGGATGCATTCGAGACTGCGGTAGAGGATTGGGAGTAGCTTCTGCTGGAAGAGGGCGTGCAGCCATGTGAGTCTGTATCACGGGCCTCACAGTAGGCCCGACTGACGGTGAGGGTGCATGTACTGGGCGGACTAGATGTGGGACTGGAAGTGGGGAAGCTTGTGCTGGAGTAGCTCCCATATGTGACTGAGCGAGCGGGAGAGGGTGATGGGCTTGAGGCGGGGGGGCTTGTGCCATAGAAGCGCCTGCATCTGCCTGTGTGGGTGGTAGAAGATGACGAGCTGAACGCAGAGGAGGCGGTGGAGACTTTGGGGGTTGGACCGCTTGCGCAATCGGACGAGCCTCAGGCGCCCTTGCTTGCCTCTTGACACGCCTGGGCTGCTGAGGCTGCTGAGGCTGATGCTGCCGAGGCATAGGCGGCGGAGGTATAGCCCGTTCAACGCCATCTGCGGGCTGTTGGTCCTTGTCATTGGCTTGTGGTAAAAAACGCGCCGAATACTGTAGGAGTCCCTCCGCTTCAAGGGCTTTCGTAGCTGCCCAGTGACGATCGTATTCGGTGTGTATCCTCTGTCTCTTACGGAGCTCTTGATCCTCCTCGTCGTCTTCTCTGGAACGTTTGGTCCCGTGGATGCTGACGTCAGGTATCTGCAAGAATACTCATCAGTGTCTTGAAAATTCCGGCACTATATCACAAGCCACCACATCACGCACTTTTGCATCTATCCGCCTAGCCCACTCCTCGCTGTTGGGTCCAATGTAACGCATCTGAGGCGGAGGGTCTTCCTGACTTCGATCTAACCAGTGACCTTTGTAGTCAACGGTATGGGTGGTTATTCTCTGAGAAAAACATTCAGTCTAGGCCAGAGACGTTTATTGAACAGCCTTACTGGTTTAATGATTCGATGTTGAGGGCCGAAACTGTAGGACGGTATAGGCTCCGGAGCTGCGACGAGTTTGGGCTTGGGCTTTGTCGGAGCTTTCGGCAGGTAAAATCAGTATTAATTGCATGGTTACTAGCTCGACTGTTGGCTGACCTGGCACAGGGCGCTGTTGAGAACGGCGTTTCTGCTGGCTTCGAGCATCTGAAATATGATCTGTTTTAGCGGGAGAGCTGAATATCCATGGTTGTCAGCCGCTTACCGCTGTTTCTACGGGTCCTAGTGCTCCCTTCCGGAGGCGGGTTTTCTGGAAGTACCCTCCGCCTTTTAGGCTGAGGTTGGGCCTGAGGCTCTGGAAGTATTTTAGTGGAAGAGCTGGACACACACAGCCGGCAGCTGCTCACCGTTCTCTGCTGGATTTACCCTCAGCCTTTTCGGCTCCTGAGGCTTTAGGCCCTGTCTCTGGTTTCCCTTCCTCTCGGGATGGCGTCTGGCTTGAGGCTCTGGTGCTCCTGGTGCTGCCCGAGGCTCCGGTGCGCCTGGTACTGCCTGAGGTTCCGGTGCGCCCGGTGCTGCCTGAGGCTCTGGCGCTCCTGGGGCTGCCTGAGGTTCCGGTGCGCCCAGAGCTGGCTGAATATCAGGAAGCCATTCGCCAGGAAGCCTCACGGCTTCCGGCGGTGCATCTGGAGCAAAGGCCTTTGCAAGCTCCGCTTTCCTTTGCCGATGAGCGTTCTTGTAAGGGTCGAACCAGGTTTTTGCGAGACGAAACATGGGGGACACAAAGGAGAATGACTATGAGAGAATTTTTTGATCGATGAAGAGAGTCAAAGGGAAAAGGAATCTTAAAGGATTGCGGAGAAATAGAGCGTCGAAAAAGGTGGATATAAAAATGTCTTTGCAAAAATGGGAAGGCAGAGCTAATTGGGAGGGGAGAGTGGAATGAGCGAGGGGGCGGAGCGCAATAATGATGACTTGAAGAAGAAGAATAAGGGCTTAAAGCAGAACGAAGCCAGATAGAAAACAGTCCGAGAAAATAAAGCGCGTGGGAGACGGTCGTAGCAATGAAGAATAGAGGGTAAGTCAAAAGAGACCGTGGAGCGCAACTAGAGGGCTTTAACGAGTGAAGCCAGAAATAAAGAGAGAGTCTGGGTCTTACACAGAATCCCAAAAAATTGGAGTCTGAGGAATTAAAACGAGCGGGGGATGAGCTTAGCAATCAAACTGTGAGTATTAAGAGCGAGTGAAGAAATGAACGACGTGGGCAATGTGAGTGAAGGAGAAGGGAGGAACGAGGAAAGGACTTTTCCGACCTTGGGAATTTATGACTACGAGATTTCGGCAAGTCACGCCAGGCTCCTGGCGTGTCGTTTCGTGGCGTACCTTCGTTTTTCGGGTGGCCGAGAGGTACCATCACGTAGAACATTTTGAAATACCTTTGGTCCACATGGCGTCTGTTGGAGCATAGATAGGTCTGGCACTATCAGAAAAAATATTTGTGAAGTTTCAGACTTCAAGAATACCTGAATACCTGTTGGCACGAACAGCGATGTGAGCACTGGCAGGCGTGACAAAAAGTGTCTGCGATGCACAGCTCCTGATTGAAGCGCTCTCCCTTAATACCGAGTAATGAAGATGCGTCGGAACTGAGTCCTACGGAGGTGCGTCGGGACTGCGTCCTAGGAAGGTGCGTCGGGTCGGTAGCTGCGTTGCCGTCGGTAGCTATGACGTTATACGGGGTCCCATCAACGGTATCCGGGGTCGCATACCAAACACCCTTCGTTGTTCGGTGCTTACATATATGGGGTTTTGATTTATTGTTCTCAGCGCTGAGGTGAGCTATTATCATCCTGTAACTCGTCACCTCAGAATTCTCGCACCTTCTCGCACCTTCCATCCTGCCCGACGCTTTGACACGAACATGCAAGCTTGGCTGTTAGGACAAGATAGGTTTCATCCGGATCGCTTCGTGATCGACGAAGATTCAGACCCCCAGCCCTTCGCAGTACCAGTAAGCATACCATGCATATTGCAATGACCTACACGGTCTAACTTCTGGCCAGGTAACATCGAAGGTGGCTGCACCAGTTAAGGAGCCGCAAGTCCAAGTCCAGCCGGCTCCTGTCGCGTTGCAAATTCTTCTGAAGCTCGCGCAATATATCATTATCGTCGTCCTTTCCATATTCGGCACCGCTCTTGCTCATTGGTGGATGGTGCGCTCTCCCTCTGGCCCCTTGTCACGTTTTTTCCTTGGCCCCTACTGTCTCGCGCATGCGCCGCCGTCCGCACAAATCCCCTTCTCTATTGTCGGTTCGCAACGCATCCCTGTCGCCTTTAACTACGCTCTTGGTCAATGTGGTGCCGAAACAATTCCAGAACTCACAGGAATTGCACAGCAGGCGCTCCTCGTAGACTGGATTTCGGAGACCGCTTTTCCCTCACTCACCACGCCTGACTATGCCATCGACGGAGATCCAGCTCAAGCTCGCTGTTGGGAGTTCCACGGCCATGAAGGACAGCTCGGCTTTGCCCTGGTTTCCACGATCAATATTTCCTGGGTATCGATCGAGCACTACGATGATGAACCCACTCGATATGCACCACGCTCCATGGTGCTCTGGGGTCTGGTCGACCTTCAAGATGCAGAATTAGACAGCTCCCAGCGCAAAGACTTGTTCCAGAGACTTCGCGATCACCTCCCCGGTGAAGTACCCCGGCCATTCCCTTCCCACAAAACCTACATACCACTTGCGGTCATAGAGTACAGTCCTCATGTTGCGGCCGCCCAACAGGCGTTCTCCGTGTTCAAGGAGGTTAACGAGTTGGATTTCCCGTTGGGAATCTTGGTCCTCCAGGTGCTCAGTAACTGGGGTGGGTCATATACTCGTCTATGCCAAGTAGGAATTCATGGTTTGCCGGTTCACGAGAAATGGTACGCAGCGTACCTTTACATGTAGCTACAGCAAATACTCACCACGTTATAGAGGTGCAGCTAGCGTCGGGCCTTCTGTTCTAGGGAGACATCGGTTGAAGGAGACGGGGAGGCTCAAGATGGCCTCTCGGGATGGCATCCCATGCACAGATTTCATTGTCGATAGCACTACTGCCGTAATAAACGATATAGTTTGTTAATAATAAAAATACTCTTTATTTCTTGGTTTTTGACTTCGCTCTGTATTGACTGATAGGCATTTTGCGCTTGCGTTCCGCGCGCACAGACGACCACATGGGGTACCTCTCCGTGTTGGTGGTGACAGCTGGGCTTCGAGTCTGTCCAAACATGATATGGAGTCCAAGGCCTGCTAGGCAGACGAGGAGCGCCATTTTAATCCACGTGTGCCTGAGTAAAGAGACTACTAAATATTGAGTCATGATGGCCACATAAGCGCGTCTCAGTACTTGCCTGTGGGTAGGGCGTCGAAATCGCTGAAAACATCCCATATGTTGCGTAGTATAAGGGGGGTTACTTTCTCTTTGTCCTGGAGGGTTAAGTCGGACAGGGAGCCAGTGAGCTTGAGCTCAAAATCTATTAGAATAAAACACAGTTCAGCGTGATTATCTGGCCAAATTAATAGCACCTACCAGAAGTGTCACGCCTATCGACGTCCCCGCTAACACTGAACCCATGGCCGTGGCTGCTGTCTGGCTGAGAAGGCATGGCCAGGTTATCCATCTGAACATGTTCGTCCTGGGTTACTGCAGGTAGCACCTCGGCGGGTAGTTTCAAGGCATTATAACCCGTATCCTGAGATGCAAGTTCAAACTTCATATGGGTCGCGCATCCGCTCTATTCTCACCTCATCGGGACTACGTGCCGTTCCTTCAATCGACGCATCCAAATCACACTTATCGACCCCCCCGCTATCACTGAGCCCATGGTCGCTGCTACTGCCCGGCTGACATGGCATGGTCGGGTTATCCATTGGAACATGTTCGTCCTGGGTTACCGTAGGTAGCCCCTCAGAGAAGAGTTTTGAGGCGCTATAACTGGCATCCTAGAGAGGCAGATTCAAGATGGATAAGGACCGCATGCATATGCCATATTCTCACCTCATCGGGATTGCATGCCTTTCCTTCAATTGACGCACCCAAACCACACCCATCGACATCCCCTTTATCACTGAACGCATAGCCTCCGCTACTGTCCGACTGACAAGGCATGACTAGATCGTTCACCTGAACATGTTCGTCCTGGGCTACCGTAGGTAGCCCTTCAGCGAGGCATTCCGATGCGCTATCACCAGCATCCTGAGAGGCAGATTCAAAATAGATATGGGCCGCATGTATATACTCTACCCTCACCTCGTGCGGGCTGTGTGTCTCTCCATCAATCAACGCACCTAAATCGCGCTCACTGACTTGACCGCTATCACTGGTGCTGAAATCATAGCTGCTGCTGCTATCCGGATCCGCCACCTCATACTCTTCGTATAAATCAGTGTCTATGGATTGCACAGCTAGTTGCCGAGTATGCTCCTGGGAGTAGAGCTGACCTTCTTCTTCGAACTCTTGCTGCGTCAATGTAGTCTGCTGCGGAGAGGGCTGGTAATAAGGTGACTCTAGGCCTGGAGGTGTGATGAAGGGGGTAGCCTGCTTTTAGTTGGAGATGAGGCTTGTGCATTTTAATATGAGGATTAGTTACCTCCCAAGCCGTATATGAGCTCGTCTATAGCCATTTAACAGTTCAGCAGAGTACTGAAGTCTAAGTATGAGGCTTACTTCCTGAAGAGGACCCGTGTCCAACCCCGCCATGTCGAAGTTCCGACTTGTAGTGGGAACTGGAACCCTAATTCGGATTGCGTTGCCTTGCAAGACTCTGTTGGGGCTCCTGACGACGACCAGTTCCTGCCCCGCCTCCTCGCTGTCGTGCGATAATTTATGTGAGGGATATATCGACAGAATATGAAAATAAATGAAAGCAAACTCACAGTTGTCGAGATTCACCATGCTCGGACATGTTCTCCTAAGTGTAACGTCTCCAAACCGCACACGAGAATGAAGCAGCTGCAGCGTCAACGCCCTCTTTCCGAGCCAGCTGGCTCAAGCTTCGTTGCGGTCACGCGAGGGACCCCAGTCACTAGCTAGCGCGACGTGCAGACCCCCGATTGCAGCGTCAAATCAGCTCTTTCCTCATCGCGAGCTCAACGTTCTCACCGCGGCCGTTCAACGTTCTCAGAGAGGCTCACGATCAATCAGCTGAGTAATTTCTATTTTGAATACATATCTGTATCCAGAGCCTAAAATCTTTCCCAAGCCATGAGGCCTGAGGACCCGTCTCCGGATCAGAATTTGGATCAGGGATGCTCTGTGTGTATTTGTTTGCGAGCAGTGTTGCTTTTCCGATAAAGCTACGTCTTTCCTCGACCACCCACCCTAAATCTCTTCTACGATGGCTGAAGCCATCCCGTATTGCGGTACCCTCAGTCACGTTCGTTTGGAACCAACAGACCTCCCGATAGATGAGGGTCAGAAGCATATAGATATCCTCCCAGGAGCGTCACTCGAATTTGGGAGTCTGGATAGGTGTGCTTTGCAACTACCCATGACAGGTCAGGCGTACTAGGTACGCCCCGTAAATCATATACTGACCTCTTATCTCAGGTCTTGTTAACTGTACGGTCAAAGCTCTAATTCCGGATGGTGAAAAAACCCCTAGGGTCATAGTTAAGTCAAAGTCATTTGGGATGAAAACCAAGGTGAACGGCCGAGTAATACCCGTAGACCATCCCATCCCTCTCGTCAAGAATGATGTGATAAGCATATGCAACATACACAACATGGCATATAGTGAGTAAAGAGCTCTTTCCCCGGGGGTGACCTAACGCGTATAGTTTAGGTTACCAGTTCTTCCCGTTCGATGTGAGATCGGTGAGTTATCAGCCAGAATACCTGTATAGATGCTCAAGAATATATATACAGGTTTACGCCAAGTACGACTTTGGACCACGGCGAGTTTTACCTCCTTCATCCCACTGACGTTGACTGACCATCTCGATTCAGCGTTGGTAAAGGGACGTACGGGTCGGTCCATATAGTGAGATCTAGGAAGACTAAGGTGGTATATGCTGCAAAAGTCTTTGATTTCACTTCGAATTCGTCGGAAATCACGCAGTATTCAATCATCGCTGAACATGATGGCCTAAGTTCCTTCAATCATGTACGGAAAACCTATCGAGAGAAACGCCGTGCTAATATTACAATTCCTTTCCAGAAGAACGTCGTTGAACTTCACGATGTCTATAGAGAGCCCGGGTTTATCAGTATGTGCCCATCCCAACCGTCAAATATCTACTCAACGAAGCTCTGCAGCTTTTCTTATGCCTTTTGCTCCTTACGGTAGTCTTTTGGACTATGCCATCAACACTAAAGAAGGGGGTAAAGGCAAGAACTTGGGTGAGTCTGGCAAGGCTCAGCCGTGATTTATCAAAATTTTTAACTAATTACCCTTGGCAAGATGAGTTCAATGCCTCTCTAGTGGCAAAGCAAATGGTGGAAGGACTTGCGTACATACACTCGCGGAATTACATACACTGCGATGTGAAACCTGGTGTGAGGCTGCGCTTTAGCCGCACAACAACAGGCCTACGTGAAGCTGATGATGAATGGTTAGAACACTCTTATCTACGGCATGGACCCTTGGAACGTCAAGATCTGCGACTTTGGCTTGATGAGGGAAATGGGGACATATGCAGTAAGCCATTCTCATTGCCCAAGGTGGTATAAATCAAATATGATATTCTACTTTCTCCAGGGACTGATAGGAACACGCATTTTTATGGCACCTGAAATGTTTGAGACCCACTGGGATCAGATGGTAGATTCTTACAGCCTCGGGGTGTCAATTATCGTTGTGTGAGTAATATGATTATAACTTCTTTTTATGTGCTTATCCCGGAGTCATAAAGTATGACAGGCGAGTATCCCTTCAGCAATCCGGATTACCCTTTCGTGGGTGGCATGCATAAGCAAACCAAAGCGCGGGTACGACTAGACTCGCTGTCTCGTGACGTTAGTCAAGGATGTAAGTACGTTCGCTACCTGTCTTGATTGGATACTCAAAAAAGCACAGGTCGTGAATTCCTAGAACAAATGACATCGTCTGATCCAAAGAAGAGGCTGTCAATGCGACGGGCTTTGAATCATAAATGGCTTTGTTCGCTTGCCTAATGCTATAGTTCCCATGTTATACCCATTTTCAATTCATTCCTCGTATGTTGCTACGTCTACGTAACACCCAAACCCAGCTGACGCAGGGAGAGTGAACGAGCATTTGTGTGCATATGAGCAATTGTTGCAGCGAAAAACACTCACTCCGAAAGACACAGGGCCTTTCAAATGGCCCAGAGCTTTATACTCGCGATACCAACTGTTTTCTTAGCCATAACATATGTCTGTGATGATACGTGGGACAGATGCAAGTGCTATGTGGCAACCTGGTCAGCTGGGCGTAGCGGCGAGGACTCCTTCCCGAAGAGGTAATCATTCAGGCGTCCGCGGCATAAAGCGATCAAAAACGAAACGTGGGATTACATAAGCAACACGTGCCTAGCTGTTTCGTTCGCTAACTGGCAATGGGTTATTGAACGCTTGCGACCACCAGCCCGAAGGTTCAAGATGTCTGAAAGCACGAGCTTTCTATACGGACTCCATCCTCAGAGACATGTCATACTCAGTGAGTGCAAAGCCTCTTCCGCATCGGATCGCGTTAATGACAGTCGTAGGTCCGGGTGAACGTGTCATTATCGAATCAGCTGCGCCTCCAATATATGTGTTCTGGAATATCATGCATAAGGTACACAACCTAGGAAGCTGGCCACGTAGTCGAGTATACTCTGCGCCCAGTGGGAAAACCAACTCAGCGGTTTTTGTTACCTATCAGTCAGCGCAGGACCCGCTACCCGCGTTGGGGCTTTGCGGCGATACGTGGCTAAAGGAGAGCTCTATTTACGTCAAGGAGACGGAGAGTTCATGGATTCTCTGGCACCCTGGACTCAAGTATAAGTTTCCCTATGAAACCAGCCGTGTGCTGATCTGGTCTCGTAATCTTCACTTCAAATATCTCGCTGAAAACTCAAGAAAGAGTGAACGACGTAGATGGGATGGTGACTATTTAACCACTAAAAGTTATTGTTTCAGTATACTGATGAACGGTATTCATAGCATCAGAGGAAGGGCCACTCTCGGCTTCCATTGCAGCCACAGTTTTGGCGAAGATGCCAGAGGCATCAGCGGCGCTCCAAAAGAAATATGACCAGTTGTCGGAGGCAGACATTGTTGCTCTCCTTACTGCTCACTGCGCGAGCCGACGCGGACTTTTTGGTGAGTTAAATCTGACAACTAGACCTTCCGAATAATTAACAACGTAAAAACCGTACTAGGGGTGGACAGTAAGCATTTCTTCTGTCTTTAGAGAGTTGATTTCAGCTGAAAGCCCGTAATGAACCTCAGCTCATCGGTACAGTAAGCCTCTAGACGGCTACGAAAGTCAGGGGTCCATCCATTGCCCTAACGGCATGGAAGTGTTTCTTCCCTACTCGAACCGCAGCAAAGATGAACCGGAGGTACGCGAGAATAAAATTCGCCAGTATTTTATGTCATTAATAAACTGGGGCTTAGAGCTCGCACGTCCTCGCTTGTAAATGGTTGCTTTCTGGTCAAGACGCAATAACGACGCCGGTAGGAGGTCCCAGTCCCATCGATAAGCTCCCCCTTATCGCGGTATTCGATGCGCCGGCTCCTCGGGGCTCTTTCGATACCTGGTGTAATTTGAAGGGGGAGTTGAATAGCATAACGTCTACAGGTCGCGTATCGTTGTTAAAGAATGTGGCAACGGACGGACCTTCTTACGAATGGACTCTGCCATGTCTGTGCTCTGCAATGAGGCGCGAAGGCAATGGAGGTCCTATTGGATGGCAATGTAAGTCGTAAACGGATCAGACATCATTCCTTTCTCTGAACTTTGAGATTTCTCATCCATTTGTAGCCGCATTACTGAATGAGGAACATGACAAATTGGGAAAGCGTAAGTTTCATTCGCTTAGTTTAGCTTATCTATCTCATCCGGAGCACCAAAGCACGGCAAACCATAGCAGGGACAGTGACGGATTTCTGGACTGCAGCTGGGAACACAAAGGATAGTGCTAATGCTCTAGATATTCCTACATATGGCGGTGAACAGCCTTGGTTAATTCGGTGAGCATCTTGTCCATATAGCACTTCCCCGCTTTCTAATCTATCTGCAGTGAACTATCCTCCTCCTCTCGAGCTCTGGCCAGCACATCATCAGTAACCCTTGAGTTCTCCAAGGCTACACCAAGGCAGCCGGATGTCGCCGCCACCGACGCACATGTAGAAGATGCAGAAGATACCACCACCGTCCATGAACCTGCGGGCGATGCACCCACAATGCTGCCCACGGCAGGCTCTACTTCCGCTACTTCTCAGGTACCCTCAGCGACCTCGGAGCGAGCGGAGGGAGACTCAGAAGGGGTTGCCGCAAAAAGAAAACGCCCTCCATCCCAGCGCATCGCTCAGGTGAAAATGAAGAAGTCGACAGAGAGCAATGGGACCAAGAAGAATACGACGGTCAAGAAGGATACAACGGCCAAGAAGAATGCGGCGACCAAGAGCCGTACGACGACCAAGAGCAATACGAAGACCAAGAGCAATACTACAGCCGAGAGGAGTGCTCCCAGTGGCTCTACAGAGGACAAGAACCGGGGTGAACCCTTCCTCCAACGTGTAAAACGTGGTATTGACGCGATCTTCGCCGAGTTTCTGACCTTCGTAAACGCAAAGGGGGGACTGCATTCCATCGAGTGGGATGCTATCAGGACTGGCTCGTGGATAATCGTCGCATCTACCGGTGCAGTATCGGAGACACATCATGATGCTAGTGGCTTTGTGACTTGGATAAAATGCGATCTAGGCGGGAAGATATGGGGGTATGTAGTGCGAAAGACACACTCCGAACGGCTTCCTGAAGAACATCCCGAAGACCCTTCAGGGGAGGGTCTAGAGCGTTCAGAGGAGCGTCCGGACAATTTAGCAAGCGCGATGAAGACTTACTACGACATCCTCAGCAAGAATACAGAACCTGTTGAGCTCGCTGAGATAGCGAAGCCTTTGCAGACGTTGTTGAGGCCTGGAGACATGGTGTGAGTACCCATCGCATGCTGTTGAAAGTAAATCCCGGACCTGACGACGGATATCTAATAGTATACAGCCCCCAGGAGCTCTTCATCTAGTTTACACCGTCGAACCAAGCATATTCACGTGCGGTCACTGCTACATGCTCGACGCGATGCATCTCACAGAGGTTTGTCGTGCCTGTGCTGCGTATGACTCGCAGGGTGGAACCAACGCTTCCCATCCGGGAAGCATCCGGTTACTTAGCAGAGTCGCTCTTTCTTTGGTGTATGATTGGAAACAGTCAGGTAAGAGCGTTTGGAAACACCGTGATTAACACATCGCAGATAAGCTAACACTCCATTTATACAGTGCTTCGCAAACCCTTTATTTCCCTCGCACGTATGCTACTATGGGCTCATCTGTACGCTCCGGGCGACATAGACCCCGAGGATCCAGCGTTTAAGTACGATGGAGAATCTCTGGGCGAACACGCTGCAGCTCAGGCAGTCGTGGAGGCTATACTGGAGCATAACGACATCTTTCTACTGGATATACAGCCTGAACCACTGGAAAACTTTCACTGGCTGTCAAGAATTGGTGAAGGCGAGGATTGGGAGGACTGGAGAGATCCTGGCACTGTACGGTTGAGCATACCGGACATGCGAAAGTACTTTTACGAATACGAGCAGATGTTAGCGAGCCAGGAGCAGAACCGTGCCTAAGCGCATCAATCATGTACATATTTATAGCCATGACTTTTATACCGTAATACTCATGTCGCGAGTATTTTGTCCGACACCATGCGAATGAGCGACCACTATGAAAACGAACTCATCACGGAGAGGAATTCACGTTCTTTTAGCGCCGATTCACGTCGATTCACGTCTTTTAGCGCCGATTCACCTGGATTCACGTCCTTTTGACGCCTCATCCTGATCCGATAGGGAAGTCCGAGAGTCCGATCTTC
>JAXQGX010000679.1:0-13101 GCA_037040455.1 Irpex sp. P115-07
TTGGCGATGTCCATCTTGATGCCCTTGGGGGCGGCGATGACGACGCGGTGGGCGCCGTTGAGTTTGAGGAGTTGGGCGAGGATGAGACCTGTTGGGCCGGCGCCGAGAAGGAGGACGTCGAGGCCGACTTGGGGGTTGAGTTTATCGAGGCCGTGGATGGCACATGCGGCGGGTTCGAGGAGAGTGGATTCTTCGTCGGTAAGGTTGTGGATCTTGTAGCACTTCTTCTGCGGACTAAACGGCGGAAGGACAGAAGGACGAGATCAGCAATGAAGGGGATCGTCGAAGGATCCTCGATCGTGTACGTACTGTACAGTGTATTCCGCGAAGCCTCCGTCATGTGTTCGCCTTGTGCACCGAGCTCTCGTAGAGGAGTGCGTCTCCTCGTCGGCAGTAGAAGTAAGCATCCCACTGTCAATTAAGCGTCGAACGTGAGTACGTGCCTCAAGGCGAACGGATCCTCATAGAGAACTCACGATTCACGCAACGTCGGGACCACACAATCGCCCAATTGGAAGTGTTGCACGTCCTTGCCCACTCCAACCACCTCGTCGATAGCTTCGTGTCCTGGAATCAACTACGAGATCGTCGTTACACTGGAGAAAGCTGGTTAGCACCTGGAGAAGACGATTATATGCGAACGGGGAGACGGCGGCTTACAAGGAACTTTGGGATGAATTCACCGCCGTGGATGTGCCCATTCATGCCGCATACACCGCATTCAGAGACTGGTTGAGGTGGTAGGGTGTCGGTGAAATCATCACGACGATAACGCAAACGATTATCGTACCTTTGAGCAGAATGTCGTCGCTGCCGCCCTTTGAGATCGGTACCTCCCTGATTTCGAACTTCTTGGGCTGTTCAAGGAGGTAGAGATCAGTAGACATCGAGCGCGTCGAAGGCGTTCGCGAAGACATACCTCGCTATACCAGAGAGCTTTCATCGTTCTTTCGGGCATGATTGTCGTTGTAACGGGGGAGAGAGGGTGGAAGTGGTAGAAGTCGTCGTCGTCGTCGTCGAGGAAGAACGGGAAAGTAGAGGCCAAGACACGCCCCGAAAGAGTCTTATATATGCGACATCGAAAGAGAAGACAAGTGGGCGGACTGAGGGTGACAAATCGGACGAGTCGAACGTGTGACAGCACCCCTCCATACTCAAGCACGCTCAAGTAAGTAGGTTGCCGTTGGGACATTGTCGACAGTGTCATGAAGGTTCGCAGCAAGATGGGCGGTGGCGTCTGTACCGACTCGTCGAACGATCCGCGGGCCGCTCACTCTTGCAGCTCATCGCACGACCTCCATGTCTCCGCTTGCTCTCACTCAGTACAGCTCGGTAAGTGCCTTGTCACGCCTCCTCGAGTACCTCTGGACTTACTAGAGTGATCATGTGAGTCCTGCGCAACAAGACTTGGCCACTAATGCGTCAAGCTTCGTGAAGCTCCACGCTCACCGAGTACGAACCATGGTACTCTTACCCCAGCGCCCCCAGCGACCCCGACAACCAATCTCTCGCACGTATGACGCGACCATCTTAACCTGTATACTCACTTGAGGGGACATCGGACGGGACCATGTGATAAAGGAAGCCGCAGAGTAATTTCGAGCTGGTGAGTCGTCGCCTACATCACTGGGACGTTTTCTTGACCTCTTCTACCGTTTCCCGGCCCACTTGGACTTCCCTCACCGCGTTTATATAACCCTCCACCCTCTACATATACGCGAACTCTCTGCTCGCTCACGCAAACGCAGTCTACCTATCCACTCGCGGTTCGTCTCGCAAATCGGTACCTTGAGCACCAACTTCTACGCTCCTGGTCTCCGGCCGTCCTAAGGCACCACTCGCCACATTTGCCGCCTCTGACGGTCTTCAAGTTCCCAATCTACATCTCCTCTACGCTGGTGGTAACCCAGACGAAGTGCTTGAGAGTCAAACATCCTCGGACAAGTACAGTGGACTCGAGGACTCCTGCACAACGCCCCTGATTGCGCGTAAGTTGCTTTCGCGGGCAAATTAACCTCTCTCCGGACTTTGATCTTGTGTTCTCGGCACCCTGACGTAACTGCCCAACGAGTGGATTGGCTACTACGACGACCTATACAACGCGACCACGCATATAGTCCCATATCATGGGTGCTCGTCCTATCGGGCTGTTCCTTCCACTGGTCATGTTTCCTCGCCCACCTTAGCTTGTATACAGACTTGTATGCTATCTCCACTCGGAGTTATGCACAAGGGGGATACTCGCGATCCTATCGACCGCCACCTCTGACTGGTAGAGGAGCTCGTACTTACCAATGCTAATCAGGCGAGCCTAGCCGTTCGACGTCGTACGTCGCACATCGCGATCTCAACTGACAACCTGCTCGATTGTTTCAGTTTGTGCAAGGGGCCACTCGTAGAGCGACTGACTACTACCTGTGACTGTGCGCGAAGGATCGGGGAATACCCCGCTATACACGGTAATGATGCTTCTCTAGATCGGTAAGTTATCTCGTACATCTCGTCGGCCTCCGCTCGTCTCTAACGACCCCCGTTCGTTCGTACAGAGAAGCGGCATCTTGGTGCATATGCCGTGTCGTCCTCCACATTCTCACAGCCAAGGAGCGTACCCGTCGTCACAAGCAATCAGTGCACCACAACACAAGACAGCAAGCTGATTATAGTTAACTCAGCACTCGTTCCCTCACGTCGCTTGCTCGTAACGCTGTGTATATGGCCCGCACGCGTTGTCAAACTCTACGGTTTAGCACACTCTCTAGGTTATAATCTCATCGTACACCCAACCGTCGGTCGCCGTGTTCGATTGTACGGGTCTCGTCATCGCAACTTTGCCGACTGCGGGTCATACATTCTCTGACGGTCGCTCACGTCTACGCTAGGGCGAGCCCTCACCACGGCAGGTTTGAGGACACACGGTCCTATTTATGGTATAGTACAAGAACGAGCATACGAGGACGGAAGGCCCGTCTTTGTGAGGTTCTATAGAGGGTCCTCGATACTGAAACAGCGCAGAACGAAACGTCGGACGTCGGTATTGATCGCATCGAGTGTACCAAATGTATATTACACGTCGAATGATATCGTACTACAAAACATGATTATGACGAAGAAGGACCGGGTTGTATACGAATGAGTGAGGCTATTGGACGCTGAGACTCCCGCCCTCGAGCTCCATCGCTCACGGGATGTATCCTTCGATGATGTTAGCACGGGTACATAGAGTGGGGGGCTTTCAAAAACTTTAGCATAACGTCCAGATGAGCGGTAAGGAGTTCAAATTTCCCGTTATTGACTGCTAGGGATACTGCTTCGGGCGATAAGACTGACACACGTCGCGGTAGACGGCGGAGAGGCCCTTTGTAGGGGGGAGAGCGTAAACAGCCGTTTCTTGAACAGAGTGTGGTGTACTCACCGAGAATCCAATGTCCCACTCGGTACGACACCTGATCTCCTATAGCACGGCCAATTCGATCGCTTGCAAGGTCCTGGAATACCTGGTACCAGGAGGCGTGGATACGGACGGTTCAATTGCGTTGTCAGAACGTAAGGATAAAGACCGAGCACTGATACGGACAGATAAATCACCAACATTAGATATCCATAACTTTGAGTAGTCACTCACCCATATGAACCGACGAAAAGCAGACGCTTCGTCAATTTCCTCTCGCCTTGTGGGGCCATCTCCATGATGTCCGCTTCCGTGGCTAGATACGACGCACGCGAGCTTTCTGCGTTTCGTTTCATGCATATGGCCAGGCCCTCTGACAGAGGAGCTTAACGTGCTCGGTTGCTTGTGGGTCCCCATAATCGTTCTTCCTTGTCCATGTCGGACATTCCGCGAAGACCTCTCTCTTGCAAACGACGGGGGAAGAAGAGGCCTAGAGGAGCGTTGGTGAGAAGAGGGGTGCTGAGACCAAGTGGCGTGTCGAGAGGATGATGGTTAAAGGCAGAGGAATGTCGGTTTGAGATACCTCTTTTGGTGGACGTACTAGGGAGGGCCACGTAACTCAGGGCCCGTGGTGTATCGAGTGATTCGCAGACGTACCGTGTGTACGTACTATGAAGCCTATAAGAACTTCTTCGACTATTGTGTTGTTCATGTCGAGGTTCTGTCGTGAGATATAACGAACACCACAAAATTCGGTATAGTGCGAGACCGTGCAGTGACGTCGTTACTCACCGCTGTCCGACAATCACCATACGTTCACCATTTCTGCATCGCTCCTTCCTCCGAGTTTGATGATGAGATCGTCTTGAAACAGTGGGGGCCTTTTTGATGGGACGAGCTCCGTATGAGTCCGCTTGCACGCGTACACTGATCGACGAGAGCAGTGTATGCATATATGAACGTTCTCGTATCGACAAGGCAAAGGTTAGAGCTTCTGAGATGCAGGGAAGCAGGAGGTATTTCTGGCCGGCTTGCCCTTGGAGGTTTGATAGAGGTTTAGTAGCTGTCCGAAGAAGATCTAGAATGGAGTGATCAGTCGGCCAATAATCGACGCATCCGTAGCTACAATCGAACGTACCTCTCTCATAGACAACACATCGTGTTTGGTGGGTACGACACGATAGCTGCAGTGGTAGGTGGTGGTCGATCGAGGAAGAGGAGTGAGCGGAGTTCGGACCGAGCTCAAACCAGTTGAGGAAACGCCACCATGGGCGTGTCTTCTCTCACAACGACCACCTCACTCGCTACACGTACGCTTCGAACTCAATATATCTCAACGATCAAGCGAAGAGAAGAGAGGATGAGTGTGTTATGCGGGAGGCTCTAGGGTACGTCGCTCCATCTCCGAGCTGTTGGACTTGACATCGCTCACTATAACCACAGGATCTACACAGTACCGTACTGTCGTCGGTATGCTGTTCGGATCTAGAGCTCATCCTAATCCGTGATCGCTACCCGCTGACGAGCGTGTTTTGCTACTGCAGCTTCGCCAGCCGCGTCGATGCTCGCCTCCCAGATTATGGCCTACTATGTCTTCGTCTGCCTGCTCGCTGCGATCCCTGCCGTTGCTTCACTCTATCAGTATGCGGAAATCCAGCACCTCCCTACTGTCGCTTGCTTTGAAGACTACGCTAAAGACGGATACTGTCCAACTGGTGGCTGTGGCGTCTCAACAGATCGCGGTGGCTCAACAGGACTCCCGTCGACGTCGTCGAGTTGCGAATGATAGCGCGACCCGACGCGTGTCTCTCTTGCTAAGTAATGGAGACTACTTAGCGTGTCTCGCTGCCATCGCTCATCCACAATGCGAACGACTTTCCGCGACGATCGTCGATGCCTGCTGACAAGTTCATACACGCTCTCAGCCTCGACAGATGAATACTCAACCTCCCTGCGTACGTGTACGCCCAACCCCGTCCATGCGTACGTTGGCGTGACATATGTCGGGAAAGCTACACGTTTCGGTCCTGTGCAAATACATCTGCTTTTGATCCTGGCCCCCTACACCCTTCTTGGCTATGTCTCATCCCCACACGGCTCTGTTCTGTGCTTAACTCAACCTGCTTAAACCGACGGGGCCCCATGACGCGACACATCGCGAGCACTACCCATCAGTGCCCTTTGTGCCACCTTCGGTGAGCCCGCGCCAGTCAAGGATCTTCATCGCTATAGACCTGCCCGCCTCAGAACGCAGACTGGCCCACCCGTCGTACGTTGGACTGTCTGCGCGGTCGGTGTCACAGCTATGAACTATGTACGCGTACGGAGCATACAGTGGCTCATGTGATAGATATGCGGAGTGCAGGTTGTCGATGTGGGAAGGAAGGAAACAAAGGTTCAAGGTGTGTTGCGGCGATGTCTCTCGTTTGTGTCAACTATCCACACACAGGTAGTATCTGTCAGGTTCTACACATGTAAATTACGGTCGATGTAGTCTTTCGCATACAGCCAATATACTGCCGCAGTTCCCAGGCCGTCTGGTTGATTTGATCGTCGCGCGTTGACTTCCTGTTCCATCGATCAAATACAAACACTCCGACGACACCAAACAATACTGACACAAGATGAACCCCATTCCGCAACAAACTATTCTCGACACGCGTAGGGCTCTCGTCCACGTGCTCGACACTCGCGCTCCTTTAAGCCTCCTTATTCCACAGCCCTTGCCTCCGCCTCCACCGCCTGCTCCTCATCCAAACTACCAATAATGACCTCTTCGCCGGTCAGAGCATCTTCGGTGCTCGGCTCGACACTCGATCTGTGAGTTCTGCTTCAGTTCGCTTTCAGATGAATCAAATTAGTGACGTACCTTTGGATAGTGTGCGAGTTTCCTGCCACAATATCATCTGCACGCTGTGAGTCATCTTCGCCTACGGCATCGTCACGAAGCAAGGGTGTTGTGTGGTTCGACACTGTATCGGCTTGTGTGCCATCTGCGGTGACCTGCGAGTCATCTCGAGCCTCGGCTGGGATCTGCGGAAGATATATTAGTGAGTTATATGGTATGTCCAAGACCAATCTGTCACGCACAGTCTCATCACGAGCACCTGTAGTCAAACTTGCTGGCATAGTACAGCTGTTGGTAACACTTGGACTGGCCCCGCCCTCCCCTGAGGTCTGATGTAACACTTCATCTTCATCTTCAACCTCTACAGTATCCTCTGCTGCCTCTGCAGGTTCAACTGCAGGTCCAGGCTACCGAGAACATATGGTGAGCACTCTATTAGCTGACTTCTCTTAACAGCTAACATACCTTCTTAGCGCCATCTCCATCATGGCTATCATCCAGCCTCTCACCGGGTGAGCGGAATGTGTCTTCTGTACTGTGAATTGTCTCATGCCTGTACCAAATGAGTCGAATTAACTTCTCACTGCTCTCAAGCAACTGAACCCACAATGCAGGTGCTGTTTCTCCAGGCAGGATATTTTCATCTGATCCAGGACTGGTCAGGGAATATTGCTCAACTGCTTCTGCAGCTCTGACTTCAGCTTCTGGAGGGGCTCTAGACTCTGAAGGTGATACATCCTGTATGTATTATACATTGTGATTCATGAGAGTTCTTCAAGACAAATGATAACATGAAACTCACAGAGATGTCTGTGTGTAGCTCTGGCTGTGATCCTCCAGCCACACCAAGTTCATCTGCATCAACTCCAGGGTCATTGGGGATGGGATCTTGGATGTCTTGGGGCGGTGGACTTGTCCTGATCTCTTGAACTTCATAACCATTATCATCCTCAGTTCCAGGTGGATACAGGTTTCCTGGGTGATCTCGATATGCATCGGCCATGTCCAATCCTTTGATTGTAATAGCAGTTTGCTCATTATTTGACATGTGTGCAATCCGCAGGAGCTGTGGATGTTGGCTAGGGATCTGTGACAAATCCTCTCCAGCTGTCCTCCAAAGTATGAGATAGAAATAGTCTGGAAGAGGCAAGGCTTCCTGTGAGGAGTCTTCTGTTGGAGCAGGAATTTCTCCCCAGCCAGATCTTACAAGTTGTCGTAATGCTGCAAGTTCATCTGGTGGCAATTCTTTCAATGGATACAAACGCTCTAATCTGTCAGCAAGCCAGATAAAGGTGCGCTTCCATTGTGCTGCTTCAACAGAAGACCATCTGGGTCCACTTTCCCGATTGTCATGGATCTTGCCATACATCACTCTCACAGAGAGTAGGGAGAGCTTCACGAACTCTATGGCCTTCAGATTCCAAAAGTCACTGCTGTTGTGGTCCACAATGTTGTGAATCACATTTGCTAGTTGATGGATATCTGAAGGTTAGCACTGAGTATTAGAAGAATTGAAGTTAGAATGAGTTTTACTAAACATACTTACCATTTTCATCTGTGTACACAATATCAAATATTTCCCAAATGATAGCATAATCAAATATGAGACACTGCTGCACTAGTGTCTTCTGCACTAGTATGTCCCCTTTACTGATTTGCAAAGCCCACTGAAATGTAAACTGCAGTGGTGCATACTCTCCCATTTTTTGAAGTCCAGCAGACATAAAGCCAGAAGTGTGGTATAGAGCTACAGCAAAGTTGAGCTGCTCTAAGTACCATTTTTTGGTTACGTGAGCTTGTTGGCCAATGCTATCCGCCTGGTCTGCATTGAGACATAGTGGTAGACAGGGCACAGCTGGATTTTGGATGTATATAAAAGTGCAGAATGCCCACCAAGCTATGGTGTTCCAATTCTTAGGAAAATGTTTGCTACTAGTGTTTGACTCAGCAACTTTGGGTACGACATGAGATGTGAATATCTCATTGATGACCTCTTGTACCATGGGTGAAAGTGTTCCATACACATCAGAGATGTGCTTTGGACTGATTTCACTATCCACTACAGGTACACGGTTGCCAATTATTTGCACAGCAAACTCCACAAGCTGAACCCAGTTGGCATTGCATTGCTCCAGGGCACTTTTGATAGTAGTCCCCAGGAGGCGGTCATCTGCCTGCAAAGCATCTGCAGAGGCCAGAATCTCCAAGTCATGCCTTGTGTCGTTGATCATGCCTGCCTCCTCTGTTGGCTTTGACAACTCATGACTCCCAAAGTATTGTGCAATTGCACCCATGGAGTCGATAACATGCCCTATGATTTTTGAGGTAGCACATGCTTCTTCCAGCACATACAAAACAAAAAGTATGGGGGAAAGCATACAGAAAACACCCATAAATACACCAAAGCAGATGTATTTCATGAACACAGTCACAAATACAGGATATATGTGACAGCGAAGGGTGTAGGTGTAGCCTTGCAAGGCAGGAGTAGTATATGGGCAGCGAGCAGTGAAGGAGGGGGATACAGTGACCACTGCAAAGAGGGATAGCCATACACACACAAGTGGAAGAGTGGTGTAGCCAATGGTGGGATGCACATCAAAAGTGAAGATGCAGAGTCCAGCAAAGAACAATGCCAGTGAGACTTGAAGCATGAGAGGAAGGGTAGATGCAATTCCAAACACCTTCCATACCTCAAGACCTGCATGGCGGAAGTGGCGAATGCGCAGTTGACCCTGAGGAGAGGCTGAGGCAAATTTCAAGTATGACCTGAGCCACTGCTTGACAAGGATGGCAAATGACGCAGTAGCCAAGCTGATTACCAGGCTGGCAAACCAGAGGATGTTGATGCGGATTGCAGAGATGGGAGGATGGAAAGAGGAGGATGGAATAGATGGAGTGGATGTGGAACCAGAGGCAGGGTCTTGAGCCTGAAGAAGAGGGTAGGAGACAATGACAAAGGCAGTGAGGACTGCAGAGTAGAGACCAGTCTGGCAGAAGTAGTATGTGGTGTCAGTGGACAGTATTGGAATACTAATCAAGCTTTGGAAAACTCACAAAGGTTAACAGTGAATCAATATCTTCCTTGTAACCACCAATCTCTTCCCGGTCATAGTTTGTCATGGCCTTTTCTATTGCAGCCCAGCCAGTAGGCTGACCCACTGCAGCAGTCAGGGCAGCAACTAGAGCTGGGTCAGGCTTCACCTCAGGGGTACCTTGACCCTGTGAAGGGTTCCGGACATCCAAAGGACCCTGGCCCACACTGCTGAGCGCAGCTGTGTTGACATCCAGGTGGTCTCCAGTGTGGGCAGCCTCCTGGACATCAGTTGATAGTGCAGGAGCACAGGCATCCAGAGCTCCTGGTCCATGAGACTGCTCATGCGCAACAGCAGGACCCGGAGATGCACTACTGGCCTTGGAGAGGAGAGTGGCGGCCTCAGTGAGCAGTGCAGCAGCTTCTTGCAGACGGCTGGCGGCGGCACCCACATCATGTTTCAGACTAGCATCAGACGTGCTTGTAGCGGCAACAACAGAGGGACAATCAGGTACAGCGGGCCCAGGGGAGATAGACGAGTGGGAAGCATTGTGATTATTCATACTCAAGTGATCCCTAGGAGACGGAGGATACCAGTCGGTGTAGAGACTATCCAAACTCGCGGCAGCTTCTGCAACGGTATACATGGGTTGCTCAATGTGGACGAGAGCCTCGCGCGAGGCACGGTGTGATGCACTCGATGGAGGGCCTGAACCCTCGACATGCTCAGAGGAAACATGATACGGCTGCTCGGCCTGCACAATGTGACCAGACCTGCCTGTGGAAGGGACTGCGTTGTCTGTGACTAGTACATGATGTGCACCGGCGAAGTGAGTAGAGGAACCAAGATCGTCGGTTGGCCACGTTCCGGAAGGCACAGCTTGATTGTGTGAGGTATCTGTAAAAGAATCCAAAGGGGAAGAGAGGAGGCTCGCATCAGTCGCGGCTGACGCACGACATTGTCGAACAACGTCATCGGCCGAGCGAAGGTTGATGGAGGACTCGATGGAAGGCACAGCTTGAATGTGCGAGAGTTCAACCGCGGAATCGGCGAGAGAAGAAGAGGCAGACACGTCGTCCACGACTTGAACAGATGCGCGACGTGGTACGCTACGCCCACTGTAGACGTTCGAGCCTCGACGTGCAGGACCCGCCATGGACTCGAGAGGCGCAGTTTGATTGCGCACGAGCTCCTCAGGTGCACCCGCATCATTCGCGAACGAGTCGCGAAGCGATCCACTATCATTGGACGTAGACTTGGAGCGAAGACTCGAGTTCGAGGGCACATCTTGATTGTGCAGGAGCTCGGGAAAGCCGTTACGATCCACAGTGGCGGAGAGCATGTTCGCGTCATCCGCGAGTCTTCCGCGACGCTGTCCGCCAGGGACAGCGCTCGAGGGGACGTCCGAAGTAGCGGTCATGACGGTCTGAGAGGGCGCAGCTTGAATATGCGTAGCATTCGCGGAGGCGTCGAAAGATGGGGGCGAGCGAACGACGTTGTCTGCAAGCGAAGCACGACGTTGTCCACCAGGGACAGCGCCGAACGACGCATCGTCGCTTGAGACGAAGAGGATAGGGGGAACGAAGGTAGACGAAGAACGGGTTGCGTCGATGTCGCCGACGCCTGTGAGGTGGGTGGGAGGCGTGCCGCCAGGCTCGTGAGCAATACTTGCAGGCGACTCGGGCTTGGGAGGATCCATCTTGGTTCTGAGAGCGTTCTGTAGGACTAAAACTTCTGTGAGTAAACGTTCAGCGATTTCAGAGGTGTAGTACGATGTTGAAGACGAGAGTTGAGAGGAAGGAAGAGAGGAGAAGAGAGGGAGGGAGAACGCACTGGGAGTCAGCCTTCGCCGCTATCGCATGTCCACCGCGTGTCAACACAGCGTTCTGCGCTCCCATTGTCCAGATTGATGCACAGCGTCCAACGCCATGTTTCCGCAAGTCGGTGATGCCCATTTCCAGGAGCGCAGTCGGCCTCGTTCATGGCGTCAGATAGGCTTGAAGGTGGCGCATACCGCGACTCTGGGACTGCTGAAGGAAGAGCGTGTCAAAAGAGAGTGTTGCGAAAGAGAACAAATGAACGTACAGTAGTTGCCAATCCCTAGCTTTACAATGTGCATGAATGGAGAAGTTGAGTCGAATCCGCGAGAGTTGCATCATGAACGTTGTGGTTGAGTTCCAACACTTAAGCGCCCTGAGCTGGTGTCATCACGATCGGCCTACAAACGCATAAGTATACCAACTGCACGATGTTCAGACTTATTGCTTGCGAGACACTATGACTTCAATGCACACAACATTGGATCAACAGGTGAGATGGTATAATTACAACACTCGAAAGCGATTTCGTCTACTGCACAACGACAACTGATACAACACAAACAAATCCATATTGCGGTCGTTCGCGGCCACCGACCCTACCCCCTCCTCTCTCGACGCAGGGCCATACAATCGACGAGCCAACGAAGACACCAATAGTTGAGAGGGTGATCAAGGCCGAATAGCGATCTTGAGCGCCGTACGGCTGTTCATCTTATCGAGCGCGGCCTGGTAATCCTCGAGCTTGAAGACGTCCGTCACCATTCCCTTCACTTTGACTTTGCCGCCGTCGAGGTAGGCTACGGCGCGGGGGAAGCAGAATGCTTGCGAGAACGAGCCGAGGATCTGCAGAAGTTGCACAAAGGTCGTCAGCCACCACACGGTCACGAAGAGGGAAGGAGTGGGACGTACTGTGATCTCGTCACCGAAGATCTTACTCGGTGGCCAATGCACCTGCGCCTTGTTCTCATACACACCGTAGATCATAATTGTACCACCCCTTCGCACATAGTTAATACTATCCTGCGCGATCTTCTCCACACCCGTCGCTTCAACAACCACATCGAAGCCATAGGGGTTGTCCTTCTTCAGCTTCTCCCACTGCGGACCAGGGTTCTGACGGTCAAGCTCGACGTACTCGTCGCCTGCCTCTAGCTGCTTGGCGATGTCCATCTTGATGCCCTTGGGGGCGGCGATGACGACGCGGTGTGCACCGTTGAGTTTGAGGAGTTGGGCGAGGATGAGGCCTGTTGGGCCGGCGCCGAGAAGGAGGACGTCCAGGCCGACTCGGGGGTTGGGTTTATCGAGGCCGTGGATGGCACATGCGTCTGGTCACATGCGACTAATTCGAGGAGTGTCGATTCTTCGTCGGTCAGGTTATGGATCTGGTGGATCTTGTAGCATTTCTTTGGGGGCTAAACGGCGAGAGGAGAAGGAAATCGTCAGGACACACTGGATGGTGATGGTACGACGTTCAAACGCGTACAATGAAGCCTCCGTCGTGGGCTATGCCTCGTACGCAGAAATCCACGCATAGAACTGTATCTCCACGTCGGCAGTAAAAGCAATCGTGACACTGTCAAGTAAGTGGCGGGCGTGAGTATATGCACATTAAAGGAATCTCATTAAATACTCACAATTACGCGAACGTCTGCCACCACTCGATCTCCCAATATAAGGCCTTCACGTCCTCGACCACTCCAACGAATTTGTCAACAACTCCGTGTCCAGGAACTAGCTACTAGGTCGTCGCCAGACCAGAGAGAGCCTGTCAGAGTCAGTGCGTACAATCGAAGAGACGGTGGCTTGCAGGGAACTTTGCAATGAATTCTCCGTCGTGGATGTGTCCGTCTGTGCCGCATACACCGCACACCGAGACTGGATGAGATTGTAGCGCGTTAGTGAGATAATCAGAGCGATAACTCGAACAGCTATGGTACCTCTGAGCAGAATGTCGTCGTCGCCGATCTTCGGGATTGGTACCTCTCTGATGTCGAACTTCTTGGGCTAGTT
>JAXQGX010000680.1:0-12522 GCA_037040455.1 Irpex sp. P115-07
TCGTCAGCAGCCCCTCCCGAGTGCTAAGCTCGGGATATCGGACGGGAATGCTAACTCAGCATGGCACTTGCTGCAACGTTGGCCCTCATGGAGAATGGCAGATTGACTCCTTCCAGCAAATGTACTCGGCAGGCCATTTGTCAGACGTAATCACTCTGGCAATCATCCACACCTCGACGCATTGCTCCTCGGTAAGCGCTGCGTTCATTACCGTGCGTATTTATAGTGGAGGCTGCATGCGTCCCTTCCGCCCTTCCTCACCTAGCATCCCCGTCTCATACAGCTGCTATTTGCCCTCGACTTAAGACCAAAGATATGTTGGTCATGCCATCGCTCAGTCTGAACGACCTGCGGCGCACCTTCCAGGCTGTAAGTGTTCCTAACATATGTCCACCTCGCAGAAAACTCATTTTATGTCCAGCACGCCAAGGTTATTTCAACGCCATGGTCTCCTACCGAAGGAAAGACACTCCTCAGGAAACCTTCACGCGCCAAAGAACATGAAGAGCATCAGCCCCACACCTTCCCCCTGCCGTGGAAAGTTCAGCCTAGGGGCAAGTACACTCCTGCTGAAGATCGCAGCACCTCGTATGCGTACGCTGCCGACCTCACCGCGGAGCTCCCCGTCACCTCCGCAGTTATGTACATTCTATCCGAGGGCGACAACCTCGGTGCCGGCGCAATTCATATTTACGAAGACTCAGAGGACAAGCTCGTCGGCAGTGACTTGCTTGTGGACGTGCGCGTGTTCTACAATTCACCGGAGGTGCAGAAGGCCACGAACATCTCGTTTGTGCATGATTCACTGCATGACGAGAACGGAGTAAGGATTCGAGTGAGTATTCTTCCTCAACTTATTGCAGTCGAAGAGAAGTTGCCGAACAAAGTTGCTGACGAGAAGCTCTTCATGTTAGACTACGGCACCGACTCCAGCTCCAACTGGAACTAGCGCCCAAGCGTCTGTCGATTTACAGCGCTTCGTCTCCATAAACGTTAGGATCCCTCGAGCCACTGGCTCCGATCCGTTGAGGCTGCCGGCTTTCAGAACACACTTGCCCAACTTTGTTCACTCCATAGGCGACCTCGCCGGTTCCGTCCATTTCAGCTCCATCTCCTTGTCGTCGGCAGATAGGGCCATTATTGTGAAGGTACGTTGTGGAACTATCCATCTCCCGGTTTCTAGCTTACTGATCATTGCCAATTTTTCTAGTCTTTGGCTGCGAATAAGACGAAGGTGCGAACGTCGAATGGCGCCATTGAGGGCACCTTCAACTCGGATTCCTCTGTGAGCCTCCGAACCGCAAACGCACCCATCAACGCCGACATCACCCTCGGAAACGACGGCTCTCACCCAAGCAACGTCGAACTCCTAACCTCCTTCGAGTACGTACCTCCCCCTACTTCGCCCACTCATCTTATACTAACCGCATATACATCTCTTACAGCGAAGTGAAAGCAAACCTCACACTCACATCCACCGCACCCCTCTCTACTCGCCCATCCTACAACATCCACGCCCGCTCCTCCCAAAAGCCCATCGACATAACATGCACCTCCGCACCCCCAACCGCACTCACGCACTACGAAGTACAAACGACGAACGCCCCCGCGAGCGTGAGCGTCCCCGAATCGTTCCACGGGACGTTCTCGCTGCATTCTACGCCGTATAAACCGGTGGTGACGTTAAGAGATCAGGAGGGGGTGCAGGTGAGGACATTGGTGTATAAGAGGGAGAGGAGGGGGTTGGTGGAGGGGAGGGTCGTTGAGGGAGATGATGATGCGAGTACTTCGTCGGATGGAAGCTCGCAGAATTCGAAGTCGTCGGAGGGGAGGGAGGGGAGGGAGAGTAGTGTGGTGATTAGGACGTCGAATGCGGAGGCGAGATTGTTCTTGTGATTCCAACTCTCATCGTTCGTTTGCCTCTCGCTGAGCCGCCTGCCCTCTCATTCATTCACACCATACATCACTGATACTCATAATTTGGGGCTAATACACCGGCTGCCCCCGTCCCTCCTTGCATAACTTATTCTGTCGTACTCCGTAATTGTACCAATCGTAGTTGTAGTTGTTGTATTCGGGTATTGGTTAGTATATGTAGCTACGTAATCATTGTATGATATGTAACTGTAAAAACATTGAATGTATGTCTTATAACCAACAAGATCGACGTGGTCCGAAACTTAAGACCATATCGTCATGACCTTCAAGCTCAAGAGATACCCTTTGACATTCACTACTAGTAGTGCTTCTGCTCATCCATACGCCGCTTGAGAATCACGACAGTATGTATAAGAATGAAATGGAATGGATTGTATTCTTCACATTCAGTACGCGTAATACAATCGCTTTCGATCCGGTAAGAAAAGTGGGTCTTTACCCGGACCAGACGGCCTAGTGTCATATGCATGAGGTCAGTGAAACAGATCGCAGTTGAGGGTGTGGACACGTACGGGGCCAGGTTGAGTGTAGGTCGCAGGCTATACGATATTCGTAGCAGAACGGGTCAGTAAACTGAATTATCTCATGTCTCGCACACTGCGCAAGATGATATGGACGCACAATAGGGTTGTAGATGTCTGCATTCCGAAACATGACATATCAGCTTCACGTCGGTACTTCGAAGAAATGTGTATTGACTCACTGATGAGGATTCCAGGCTCGTTTCCGGTGTACACGCCCGGGATAGACACAAGAGGTCCAGGAGTGCCGTTCCCTCCGCCAACGACGTTGATCTGGGCGCATGAGATGTAGAACTGGGCACCTCCGAAGGAAGAGGCGACGTGCAGGGCAATCTGCTCGGCGCGGACGAGGTATTGGCCGGAAGGGAGTGATGCAGGGAGGGTGAACGTCACTTGGGTGAGGTCTATCATCGATAGTTTCAAGTTGGTCAGTATATTGTGCAGATGATTGTGGTTTGATATTTAATACGCACTGTCGTCGAGCCAGGTGATGGAACTGCCGCCATCGGTGACTGCGCCGACTTCGTGGACCTTGAACCAGACGTCGCCTGAACCGTCGAATTCACTTGCAAGACCTGGCGCTTTGGCCATGTAGACTTGGTGATGCGGATTTGGGTAAGCATCCATCTTAGGCTGTAGAAGGCGCAAAGTGCTCACTGTTCACGACACCCTGGTGGTAGATGGCTTGGTCGAGCGCAAGACCAACCTGCATAACGTCATATGAGAATCGGTAGTCCGTTAGTGAGGCTGGAGCAACTTACGACAGAGCCTGCGGTGACGTTGGCGGTTTGTGTAGAAGCAGCAGAAGCCCATGATCCTGTGTTACAGCGTAAGTCATCGGAAGTGACGTCTGTTACCTATATTGCAAAGTGTCAGAACAGCATCATGACGTGAGAGTGGCTAGGCAGAAGATGCATACAGGGGAGTTGTAGTTGGTGTTCTGGCGAACGTACTCATACGCCGTCGTGACGGTGCTTCCCTCAACAAGGGAGGTCCAGCGGTCTGAATTTGATGGTGAGCAATATTCAGGAGACGTCGAAGATAGTCTCACAATGTGCGGACACCGCCGGGATAAGAAGTGTGGACAAGGCTAAGATAGCTGAGAACTTCATTGCTGCTGAGTGAGACCAGTAACCGGTGTCGATGAGCTGCTGACTTGACTCACCTACCCTCGATCGACTTTTATACGACCCTCCCGACAACAAGAGCCTGTAAACTTCGGATTCTTCTCGCAAACATTGCAGGGCGACATAGCATCCGTACCAATTCTACTATGAATAAAATACGAGGTGTCAGATCGACAATCATTGCCGTTCTCGGTTGTACCACGGACTCACGGATGATCGAGCACATCTTCGTGAGCCATTTGTGCGAGAGAGATAGGTCATAAGGAACAATTTCATGTGTCCCTGTTGCTATGCACATGCTTCTAGCTTGCCCATTGTTTAATTCTTCGACTTCGACTCTCCACTTGTCGCCGACATAGTTTCCGACATATCCTCGATTTGTGCTGAGAGGGCAGAATGACGTACGATATCTTGGCCCTTCGGAACGGGTTGATGAGGGTTATCCAATCATAGCGGGCTCCGAAGGCACTTGAACGGGTTGATCCTTCTTGATATCTCATGACGATGGATGTCGTAGGGTCAGTTATCCGGGAATATGCCGTGGTTCGGAAAACTTGAAAGGCGATTGAAACGAGTGGCCGTTGTACAGTATTTTGCCACCAAATGCCTTTCGTTGTTGATAACAAGGCGTACGAATTGTACAGCCATTTGAGCAGACTGCGAGTAATTCTGATAGCTACGTTCAAGTTGGTTGACGAATACTCGGTATGGCGGCGAAACTGCCAGTGGTCGCAAGAAGACCCCGAGTAACTGAAGTCATATGTCAGTCTTAAATATCCCTAAGGCAGAAAAGAGCTATCTGGCCCGTATGGAAACGGTTAGCAATTGCATTCAACACCAGATGTCGAGGAGGATATCGTGCCAACGGTGTCGCACCTAACATAAGCCTTACTGGTATTTCTGGTAGTCTGCAGCGCGCAACCTTCTGTGAGCACGTGTGACACTTCGTGATGTAATAATTTAGCACGAGATATATGTACATGAGATTATTGACCCTCGAGTACTCACAAGTGTGTGCGGTGGATGGCTCCTTGTGACTTCGACCTGCACAAGCTTGCCAGCACATCATGATTGATCAATGTAGGGAGATAATGATGCTGGCCGATATAAGAAGCTTGAAATTATTTAATATCAACCTTCGGAATTTTACTACCTGCTATATCCTGCGTGAGTCGTGCAGTGGCCTGTAGCCATTGGCATCTTATGGCCAGCGATCAAGTAAACCAGTGACAGGCGCCTCGGAAAGGGCCGCTTTATCAACGCGGACTTTGAATCACGATCAATCTCTTTTCTCAACTTCCTCTTTTGAACCGGTTTGACTCGGACCTCATCCAGCTACGGCCATGTATTAGTACCCACACTGCTGGTCTATTCCTGAACACTTTATTATTCTTGTGCATACCTTTATTATCTTATAAGCGGACGAGTTTATGTTTTGCAGCCCTTCCATCCAACCCCTCTTTCCATCGCGCGTTCTTCCGTGCATATTTGTTTGCTACTTTTACGTACTTTTGACCTGAGGAACCACCTCTTCCCTCCCCGCAGCAACAACAACCTCAGCTCCTGACTTTTAACGGAGGACGGCATGGATGGAATAAATGTACAAGACGAAGAGGCTTCTCCACAGGCGGGCGCGTATGACACTTTCAAGGCACCCATTGCTACACTCCTCGAGAGCCTCGAAGAAGATAACGACCTCACACCACATGATGTTGCTCAGGCCTACTCCTTGTTCTATATGCGCATCAAATCTTTGGTGACTGTTTTGCCTGACGCCACACCGTTGACGTACCCAGCACTCGAATTTCTTCAATCGCACGCAGGAGATGTTGCTATGTGTATCAAACGAGACGTCAGGCGTGCTTTGGAAGACAATATAGCGATGGGCGAAGAATCAAATCGGGACGCAGCGGGTAATGTCTGGTACCCCAGCGTCGTGACCGACGACAGATTCAGGTATCTCAAGGAAATGGTCGAAGTCTCGCACGGCGCCCTTCAGGTTGTTTCATCCTTCTTTGCCTTCCATTCCTTATCATCCCTGCTCTCTGGTGAGTCGTACTCCATGTGATGCTCTGAATACCCTGACCTCGGTATAGTAACAGATATTGAAGCTATGCTTGACGCAGTACTAGCAGTACTACTCACGCCGGCCATTCCCACTCCTGAAGAGCAGAAAACCCGTTTATTGTCGATTTATGCATTGACCGCTCTGCATATACCGCCTGCTGTGGTTCGGAAGAAGCAAAAGGAGTTAGTCGATGCCGTTGACTCAATCGTCAATGGGGATACTACGACCGCAGAGAGTGCGACTCTCGTCGCTGACGCATTGAAAGTAAAACATGTCACTCATCAAGCCAGGCTCTTACTCATATATACGCCATAGATGCTGCACAGTTTACTTCTCACACATCCGGCTGTGTTCTTGAACCACACCTTGGCGTTCTACCCAAGAATCCTGGCACTCTCTGTATCCCCACACCTGAACGTTCGTCTAAGGGCCGCCAGTGCATTGGCCGGGTACGCGAACGCTATTGTCTTCTCTTACAAGACCGACCCGCCTTGGTCAACAACATCAAGCGCATGCGAGAAGCTTCGCTCGGCATATAGACGTCAAACTCTCTCTTTTGTTCTCAGTCAAGAGTCTCAACGGAAACAAGCGAACGAAGACGAAGGAGGGGCTCAGGCGTCTGGCCCCGCTAATCTCAGGTCTCTAGTTTATGCCGAGATTCCACTGGACGCGGATACCACACCCGGTGCTCATGTTGGATGGGCATTTTCACTCCTTGCAAGCTTAATTATCCTCGCTGGACCCGCTACGCTGTCAGAGAAAGATTGTCTGAGGTTTGTGCTAAGAGCAATACCACTCGGTGCATCTTACCACCGCTGGCTTCCTCTAAGATCACTTCACGGCTTTCTCTGGCGATGTCTAGTTTGGGCCTTTTCACTCATACCGTATATGTCCCGCCCGAAGTCTATGGTTGGCATCAATGACTGGCGAAATAAGCTCCGGCACCGTACCACGGAGTACATACAGCAGGCACATGCTCTGGACGTCGGCCCTTGTCTAATCCACGCTCTGCTCGGAAAAAATGAAACCCCCTTTAGTCCGGCTTTGGCTGACCATCTTCCACGTGGACTTGACGTCACCAGGACTATTGACGTTCTGAAGGGCCTGATAGGACACCGGAGTGATTCTTTCTTCGTGCAAGGTCTGGAAGTGCTCTTGCGGATTACAAGCGGTGTCGGCGCCGATATATCGTCTTCGAGGAAGGACTGTTCGGCCTGGGACCTTACTGCTCCTCTTATAACGGACCTTCTACATGGTGTGCTGGTCGATGTCGAAGTCCAGAATATGAAGCATGTCTTGCAGTCGTCCACTCCCTTTGACATCAGCTCCATTAGGCTGCTATGCAGTGCTGAGATCGAAGAGCATTGGGTGCAATTCCTAGATATATGGGTTCCAGCGGCTCGACGCGTCTTCAGCGCTGATAAATCAGAGCTACTACAACACAAGGTACGGGGTAGACTGCATTCTGCTACCAGCATACTTATGCCTACGTTTCATATTAGAACGCCGTTTTGCACATTTGGCAGGCTCTTTTGCTAGCCCAGGTTCAGCTATCGCCAAGCTACGAGCATCTAACGGCTCCTCCCGACCACTCTGCACGAACTCTTGCCATAGTGAAAGAACTTCTCACGTGGGATGTCAGTCACGATATCCGGGCTCGTTTGATCCAAGAGCTGTGGACAGTTATGACCCGTGTCTTCTCCGACCAGTGGGTTGAGGATGCTTCGGGAACTCTTTTGCTCGATGTGTTACGCTATACCAGCTTCGACGAGTCAGAGGAGCAACAGGGGAGTCTAGAGCTGTGTACTGTGCTAGTCTTTTCCGGAAAACCAGATATTCTGGCCACCGTCGCGGCTACCCAAGATGCAGTGCTGAAAGATCGTGCGCTGGAACTTTGGTACTCTATTGCTCCTCACTGGGCACTGAGGACCCCTGTTCCAACCTGGAAGTCAACTGCCGCCTTCTTGTCTGTTCCTCTCCGGTGCGTGAACAACAGGATCGAGTTTCACTATGATTGACGCTTAATTATTTTTATGGGCAGAATTACAACGCATACCAATTTGAAGAGGCCTATCTGGTCGGACGTATTCATATTTGCGGGTTCTTGTGCCAACGACGCCGGTCACTCAACGAATACTGTCCTTGAGGAGATCGCGAAGCTATTGTCCGAGATGCAAGTGCCTATCCTGTCAGGTTATCACCTGTTTCTGACGCTATCGCACAGAACCGCCGACGAAATACTCTGTCTGCTATCCTATGTCCAGTTTGACGACGAAGACACCATTCCTCTCACACTACTCAACCTGATCAACGATTACTTACGACGATACCCCACTCAAAGCCAAGACGTATACCCTGCAATTAACATTATTGATGCTTTATCCCAGTCTATCTCGACATGCTCTTCCCTTTCAATCCTGCCTATCGTTAAAGCTCTTCAGACTGGGATATGTGTCTGGATCGCTGCCACCCCGGAACTAGTATCCGACGACGAGTACAATCAGCATGTGCGTACCACTGTTGGCTTGCGCTTTACATTATGCGGTAGCTGACCCTTTGCAAACAAAGATCATGGGCTTTTACCACAACTCTTTGGACGGCCTGTATCGAGCATCGGATCCTGTACATGTGTTCCGCGAGCTCGAAGACTATCTATGCTCGCCATTCGACAACATCCGGCAAGAGGCTGCTGGACCTCTTGCGTTCAAGGGGTACTGGGACAAAGTATCCGCTCGCGTCGACTTTGGAGATCAGGAACTCCCCGATAAATTAAAGAATACTCTCTGTGCGATATATGATGCGTATGGCGGAGAGCGCCCATCGTATCTTTCTGTCGACACTCAGTCTCAGCTCGAAGAGGTATGTAGGCCCCTTAGACTAGAACTTATCTCCAGGTAGCTGATTTCTAAGTGTGTAGGTCGTTGTTCCTGATTCACAGCCTACGGGAGAGGAACGAAGCCAGGAAGGATGGTACCAGAGGATGACTCGGATAGGAATCGCACTACCTTCAGATGCACAACGCCTGCCTGAAGTGGACAAGGACCCAATAGGTGAAGACAAACGCTTCATCGGCATGCCTGTAAAGCACGTGGCCACGCATGAAGCTCTCGCGCCAGTGGCGCGAACAAAGACCTTGCATTTTGAAGACGTAATGGACCAAGGCGAGGTACGAGTTCTTTCATCCAGTCTGCTCGTTACTTCCACTCATCGTCTACCATGTCACAGGGCTCTGTCGCATCTGCGTTAGGCAAACGCGACGAGTCTCCTATAGATATGGACATCAGCCAAGACTCAGACGCCATTTTGCGCGATATTCGCGTGACAAAGAGAAGTAAGCTGGGTCATGGTGGTGACAGCGATACCTTTGAGCGCGAGGGTCAGGCACATATGGTCCCTCCTGTAAATCCGCGTACACCTCGTCGGCAAGGAGCAAGCGATGAGTCTCAGCCGCAGGATAGCTTACCGTCGCCGCCGCTGAGCGTGGAGGTTCCCTTTACGCCACCGCGGACAGCAGCTCGGCATCCTGAAGGACGTGATGGGAAGACAGGAGGTCAGTGGAGCCGTCATTCTTGTGCACAAACAATCATCTGACAGACTATCTTGGTCCTAAGATGACACAGCGGACGACAGTGTCGATTGGGTGGATAGCTCTAGGCTAAGCGAACGAGGCGCAGAGTTTGAAGAACGATCTTTACAAAGCGGTCAGCACGATTCTGAACCCTAAATACTCCAATATTAACTGAAACATCAGACCAGCTCCATAACACAGCTCTGTCTCACCCCGCCGACCGTCCCGCACTCCATGTAGATCCCCGAGGCGGCTCGAACCTGAGGCGCATAGACGAGTCCAGCTATTTGCAGATGCTCAGAGCAGCGCATGAGGCAATGCAGCACCAACTCGCAGATCCCGACGTCTCGGCTGAAGAAGTTCTCGCTGCGCAAGAGCTGTTATACTCGATGGGCGGTATGTTGACGGATAAGCTGAGGAGTAGAGTCGAGTCTCGAAGTCGGGGTCGCAGGGAGTGAAGAGCGAAGTTGGCAAAACTCGTTTCCGATGGTAGTGCTCTAGATCTTCCGCAGCATTGTTTCTCGTTGTAACTATACCATACCGACTGATCGCACGCTGTTTCGGTCAGACTTCCACACAAGTCACGTAGTTCCCGCAGTCACAACAATCTTTTCATACGATGTACGAGTACGAGTACGACGGGAAAGCAAAACCAACCACTCGAAAGTCTCTATCTACAGTATAGCTATAAAGCTGAAAATACGTGTGCTACTCTGGAAAAAGAATGATCTCAATGTCCACAGAAGCAGCTAGTCCATGCCAATCCATATGTAGTCCACAAGCAAACTCAACTACGACCTGTAGTAGGTTTAAGGTGAAGTCGCAGGAGAAGGTGAGGCAGCGGCAGGAGCACCAAGGCCAACAGGCATGGGGATGGAAGTGAGGCCAATGGCAGTCACTGCTGGTGCAACGGGGGCAGCAGCGCCGTTTGCGCCGGCGGCTGCGCTAGCTGAGGGTGCAGCTGAGGCACTAGCAGCGGCGGCAGAATCGGTGGGAGCAGCACCCGCTGCAGAATCGGTAGGAGCGGCACTTGCTGCTGAGTCTGTTGGGGCAGCAGAGCCTGAGGCGGCAGCGGAGGAATCGGTGGGAGCGGCAGACGCTGCGGCAGCTGAGTCGGTAGGGGCAGCAGAAGCAGCCGAATCGGTGGGGGCGGCAGCAGCGGAGGTGATGGCAGCTGCGCTTCCTGTTGCTGCTGCAGTGGCTCCTCCGCCGAGGAGGCCTCCTAGAGCGGATTCGAGAGGCACTGCGACTACATCAAGGGGGTCAGTAATTACTCGATGACGAGAGGATATGGGCGAGGAGTACTCACTACTGGATGGAAGGTCCCCAATGACTTGCTCAGCGATACTAGCGATTGTCCCGAGCAAGTCTCCGCCTGGGGTAAAGGGCATGGAGATTAGTCTATATAGAGCGAGACTAGATGTTGCATCAAGTACGTACCATCTTGTCTGGCTTCAAGCTCTCTGCGACTAGGGATGGCGGCAGCGTTCACGGACGCAACCAAGAAGACGAAAGGGAGAGCGGTCTTGAAGAGCATATTTGGCAGAGTGGTGAGATAGATTGAGACAAACGACGTTCAACGCCAAAGAGTGGATGGAGAGCAAAGAAAGATTGAGTGACTGGTAGAACTAGCTATAGGGGAGTGGACGACGCACAGCGATCACAAAGGGCAATGTTCCTCGAGCGGGGACCTATATATGTCGACTGGCCCTCTGGGATCTGGACCTGTGAAAAGCGAGCATCATCGCGTTGCTACAGGTGTTCCACTTATTTGATAGTCTATTTTTGTATGACGCGTACCCGTTCACAGCATGCATCAGGGGGTTGGTTTGAAGGTGTGATGTTGGAAAACGCTGGAAAACGGGGCGAATGCGTTCGTTGGAGTGTTGCCATCAAGACTGGGGTGATGTTCAGCTCGGCGAAGCGTTATGTGAGAGATGCGGAGACCGACCTGTGTAAAAAGAAGACACCCTGCTTGGTGGTTGCGTTCTGTCATTGCGACACATGTCGGCTTTGCCAGGAGGTGAGGATATGTCGCCACTCTTCCGCAGTTAATTACATATCAAAACGAGAAGATCTACTCGTGTTTTAAGGTGGGCTCAATTCTCTCTGGTGGACTCGGTGGATTCGGTGGGTTTGGTGGATTTGGTGGATCTGGTAAATCTGGTGGTCTTGCCTCGTCTGTCGTGATTGCCGATGGACGCCTGTGACATAGTGACCCGACGGCGGGAGTCCCGAGCTATCTCCCGCCCACCTGCTCGTTGTCCTGTTATTGCTAATTGAGCGATGCTTTTTGAACTACTCGTCGAGTTAACATATGTAGAAGTAGATAATATATGTAGCTTACCGCAAACAATCAAGACTTCAGCGTAAGTACCTCCACCGTGACCAAGGGCACTGTCGGATCAATAAATTATACCTCAGGCTTTGTCCCCTCTCGTGTTCTGCTCGCATTGCTGGTCATTGAGAATATCCCTTATGAGCCTGTGCCAATTCAATCTGATCATAGAATGTCTATTCTTCTTGAGTACACTTGCTTAATGTAGAGCGACTACATATGTGAGACTATAAAGGGCGGGAGGCGCGATCGCACTCTCGGGTCACTATGTCACAGGCGTCCATCGGCAATCACGACAGACGAGGCAAGACCACCAGATTCACCAGATCCACCAAATCCACCAAACCCACCGAATCCACCGAGTCCACCAGAGAGAATTGAGCCCACCTTTAAGTTGATGACCTCGCATGACCTGTTCAGATGACGTTCAGGTAGGCATATGCATTGCACACCAACTGAGCTGTCTCCTGCGCTCTCTTGAGTTGCGATTATACTCGCATGTTCGTGAGCTGCCAGCTTGTGTGAGACGTGTAGTATTCAGCGCAATGGCCAGACGACCAGTCAAGTATTTATAGATGTAGCCTGAACGTAACTGGCATATGATTGATAGATTTCAGGAGAGAAAGAGACAGTCACTGGCAGAACTGCCAGCCTTCATGTGTCTTGCGAATGATACGTAGATGCCAGTGTCGCGCACATATCGACAATGTCGCTGCCTGTGATGATGTCGAGTTGAGTAGTCAGGTCCGTATTCCAGTGTATACAGTGTGAGCCCACTTACCCGTGACTCACACAACATTCCAATTCGAACCCTGACTTTGTTGAGGCGTGTGTGCGTAGCAAAAGACTTTGGGGATCTCTTACGGTACGAGTATGCGAGCGCTGTGAATAGGCCCACTCAATTCCAAAGCTCGTTCGTTCGTTCGTTCGTTGGACGAGCGGAGAGCAGTTACTCCGCCAGA
>JAXQGX010000681.1:0-12488 GCA_037040455.1 Irpex sp. P115-07
GTATCTGTAGCTTGAAGAGGCACAGCGTTATTGTCACGCAATATGGTGCCATCAAAACAAGCGGTGGTCCGGTCTCCGTCTTGTCATGCGCAGTTGTGTGGCAGCAAACATACAACCAATCAGATTTGACAACAACAACTGCTTCGGCCGACAAACTGCCTATCGTCTTATAAACAAAAGGCTTGGCATCTACGTCCACACAGATAATTATACACTTTCGGACAGCGAACTTCCGAAATCATGTGTTGATTACAGTGCAGTGTTGTATCACCAGCTCGGAGATATGGCCAGGTACGCCGGGCATACACGTAGCTATGTGGCTCTGTTCAGAAAATGTGTAACACAACCAAACACCGCACCTTTGCAGGGTTCTGAAGAACCCTGAGGTCTTTGCCAGCAATCTCGACATCCCATCATGGCCTTGAAGCTTCTATATGACAACCGGGAGAAGTATGGTCAGTAGGAAGCAGACACATATCAATATCCATGCACTTATCCAACAAGCAGCGGGCATATTGAAGCAACATATAGAAGAGGCAGATCAGTCGGGCAACGGCGACAAGCAGTTGCATCGATATTCCCAGGTATTGAAGGTTATATACCATTTGCGATACGAGAGACTGAAAGCACATAGCCAGAGAGAATTCGCATAGCCACCACTACATGCACACACAGTACAGGACAACGTGATGTGGTGTATCCCTCTGAGCCTGACCGCTCACAGGATCGGGAGGAAGTGGTGCTTAGACTGCAAGGATACGTCCTGAGAGAGAATCTACCGCCCATAACCTCCAATGCTCAGTGAGGAATTCTATTCACACAAACTACTGTTGGGTTGCTTAACTTACCGATTGTTTCAAGGCTAACAAAGAATCCTGCCGCAGCAAAGCAGTCGTTGGTGCTAACAGGGCTAGGCTGCGAGCTATTTGAAGGATGTGTTAGAGCAGTGATAGAGCTACATTCCTGGTTTGCCAGCACTCTGCCTCCAGGCAGTCTTGAGGCCTGGAAGCCAGTAGCAGACCAGGATGATCTGTGTCTTGAGTTTTCTAACCGGTTCATGACGCCAGAACATCTCGCAACTATCTATGAAAGTGCGGAGTTTGATTCAATAATAGACCCCCTTGGCTTGCTAAGAGGTAGAGGAGGTGGACGACGAACTGAAGACAACGTGGTGCTGTATTATGAGCGTCGTCTCACACAAGAGAAAACGTGAGAGACTTTTATGTTCGCTTGGTCAATGCCAATACTTACCATATGTATAGGTATCAGTACCTTGAATGTACACCGGTACAGATCAAAGTTGGAGACGTTGTTGAAGTTCAGGTATCCTTTTGTACGGTACCAATCTCCAAGGGCAGACACCTGATGCTGTCGAAGCTGCGGTCAGTCTGCATCCTCGATCAAGTGGTTCAAAAGGTCATACCCTCAGATTTCAGTCACGCAGGTTTAACTGACTCAATACCCATAGAACTTGAACGAAATCGCTTTCGAAAGCCTAAAGAACAAGACTCGGTCAGATAATAAGAGACTTAAACGCAAGGTTGGTTATGATAACGTCATGTCCTCAAGAGCAGATGATACTGCACAGGCGATGAAACGACTCAGGTTGGGAGATCAAGAACAACTCAACACCCAACAGAAAGAGTCATCAACTGGCAGCGCAGGAGAAGTAGGGCTATCCCAGAGTATGTCGATGGATTGATAGAGAAAGAAGAGATTTTTTGTCGTATTGTGTTTTGAACGTCGATCTAGTTAATACAAGTTATGAACTCTCGTATACTGGTCATTGAAAGATTGACGTACCATCGAAACTTCCTCATTTGTGATCGACAATGACAGTTTATGCCTTCAAGTCTTTGGTCTATATTGTCATACATATCACTTACCTTGTTTACCAACCCTCTTTCGTAGGAAAGCGTAAACATTGGATAGCACATCATGATTACTACAAGTTACCGTAACAACTTATGTGGGAACGTTCAGATACACCAGCCATGCAACCACTTCAAATCAGAGTATATTATACAAGGTACAAAGAACGAACAGATAGGATCTAGAAGGGAATGAGTGTAGCACAATATGATTAAGCAAAATACACACCAATAAAGCTTCTTGGAAATCATACGAGAGAATTTGCAAAGAGTATGCTCTGCAGTGATGGGGTTCCATTGGAAGTCGGTCGCCTGCTGCTGGGACAGGGCACCACTAACCGCCGAGAAGAACAACACAAAAGCGTCTCTTGTCTGTGCACTGGTGGCACCCTTACTCAAGTACCCTGCGACAATGAGACCCTTCATAGCGCCCTTGCGTAAGTCTGCGGCGATGTGGGCAACGTCTTCAACTGTTGGAAGATCTACTAGACCTGCGGCACATAGGTCTGCAACAAATAGGTAACGGGTCAAGGGCCCGATGCCGTTCCACAGTTTGTAGGATTGGCCTGCTCGAGTTTCGGTAGGATGGTACCTTGAAAAAAACGCATAAGTCGTCGCAAAACTACGGTCTGGTGGCCACGTAATGTCGCTCCGAAGAGAGACCGCCCAATAGTCAGGGTAACGATGTAAGGTGCGCTCCTTGACGGGATAGCCGTGAGCTTTGGTGTTGCAGAAGTCGGCTATAGAGGCATTGGGGAAACCGACTCGGAGGTCTTCGATGTAGTCCTCATATTGGTTGACAGATGAAAACTCGATGCAGCGCAGATTGTCTGGGCAATCGCGAAATACCACAGAGTTGAAGTGAATAAACCGCGACAACTGTAACGAGAATAGGCCCGCACGACTCTGAGCAAAGCTCATTGTCAAGCCAGCATTCATGATAGATCGCGACGGGCCCAGCTCTCGGATCGGCTGCAAAAAGTCGCCCTGCGCCTCTAGGGCAAGTTGAGCTTTCGATCTGCCCGCCGTTGTATCACCCTGGTCCTGAGATGTCGCAACGAATAGGGCATCCTGGAGGAATTTGACGATACGCGACAGAGGTGTGGACTCGACAGGCGGCGTTGGCTCGGGATTCGGTGATGAGTCTCGGGGAGGGGGAACGGATGTGTTAATGTTGTCTTCAGAGCCAGACGCACCTGCGGGAGGAGGAGGAGGAGGAGGAGGAGCAGGAGGAGCAGGAGCAGGAGGCTTCTTGGCCGCTGCTGCGGCCTGCTTTGCAAGGCGTCGATTATGAATGTCGGAAGTGAGGTCTTTCAGCAAGCCCTTCAGGTTACCACTCTTAGTCTGAGCAGCGAGAAGGCTGTGAGCATACTCGCAGGTGTCTTGATACATTCGCGTATAACCAGCTTGCAAGTCATCCAGACGAGCGAGGGCCGGGGCGTTACACAGTGTTTCGTCGAGGAGAGCCGAGTCGAAATCGTCCAGGTATGAACGCAAGAATGGGGTGTTGGTCATATTGGCATCGATAAGTTTTGGAGCGTGGGACGAGAAAAGCCAGCCAGGGAGAGAATCATACGCGATCCACACCCTTGGCAAAAGCAAGCATCCTGTACCGAGGTCCTCGACGAGGATACGTATCAAGGCTGCCCGAGCATGGGATTCATATGAAGAGCTCCCACCGAACCAGGTGTGTAGAATTCGACGAATGTATTGGAGTGTGAGATTGTTAACTTGGTCTGCGGCGACATTCCTTCGACGCTTCAGGTCTTCTGGTGGCTCACAAAATCGGATGGAACCGGTAGCTCCAAGTGTAACATAGCACTTAGAGTCAAACCTGATAGCGACTCCGCAACGAATCAGCCCGCGCGTATCACATACCAGCTTGCCAAACCAGCCGCCGTCGCGAATTTCATGTTCTGGTAGTGCAAGGACTTCAGGAAAACGTTCCTCCAGTAAAACTTGAATGGCCTGTGTGACTCGAAATTCTGAAAGCATAAGGCGTTGTCGGTAGAAATTGACCCAGAGGGAGGTGTTCTGGCAATATGATCGAATGTCCTGGATGGATGCCGAGTAGAGTACCAAGTCCCCTGCATTCAGGGCGGCTCCATGCTCAGCACTATACTTAGAGTCGAGAGCATCCATGGAGGTCAACGCTTTGAAAAGAACATCGTTGGGCTGTGTATGTGGCCGGTATGTTGCCAGGGACTCAAACGCCTCTTGGAGTTCACTAGAGAATACAGTCTTAATGAAGTCCAATCCTAGATCGTTATAAGCAATATGTATGTACATTGTCTATAGGGTCCGCTTACGTTGGGAGCCACGAGTTATAACTCTCTTAGCAACGGAGGAAGACGAGCTATCAAGAGCATTCAAGGGTACAGAGGATGGGCCTGGAGTTGTCTGTTCGTAGAAAGAACCGCTACCAGCGACGAAAGTCGTGTGTTCAATCGAACGTGAGCTACCAACAACAGGGACGGGACGTGGTCGACGGATGGGCACAACAACAGAGTCTAGGACCATACGAGTTCGCGAGGAGTCAGGGGCTGACAACGGCGCCGTAGCCTGATGAGGCCAAAATAATCAGTGCAGGTCCAACGAGAATCATGCAAATACATACCGTCGACTGCACATCACGAGATACCTGTCGAGTTTGAGAGGAGGGTGGGCGTAAAGTTTGAACACTGAAGAGCGAACACTTAAAAACAAGCTTCTGCATGGTAGGACACTGCAACATACCGAACAGGAGACGGTGATGTGACGCTGTCGGCTGAATCCCTGTTGTGCGTACGACTGCGTACCGGAACGGAGATCCTAGGACGTGCCTGAGACGAGGAGAAATGGGATGTAGATGTGGTCTGCGTAGACGACGAAAGAGACAATGACGGATGCAGAGGGTTCAAACCTGCGACATCCACAGATGGTGTGAGCACTGGTTCAGAGGAGAAGGTCACCGGAGCAGACTGCAGGGAGACCGACACAGACGACCCGGGGAACGGCGATTGACCGTTCCTGCAAACTATGGCATCATCAGAAGGACATGCGGAAGTGTCGCTGATAGTGGTAGAAGACGGGCCCCCGATGTTAGAAGTTCCTTCGCCTTGCCAGTCACCTTCAATCTCATACTCGTTGTCGCCCCCGGGATTTTCAGCAAGGCGACGCGACCTGCGAAGGAGGCTTGCAGTACGAGGAACGCTGGAGAATACATCTCCGCGTGAGGCACCATCACGAACACCATCATCAAAGTCACTGTCGGAGTCACCATCGGAGTTACCCTCAGAGTCATCCTCATAGATTGGTGGCAGACGATGCGACCTGCCGAGAGGGAGCAATTGACGTTGCAAGAGGTCGGAGGGCATAGATGCCATATACGCCAACGTCTGGGACGCCATTGGGAAGTTTCGCGGTCCATGAGATTCAACATGAGACACCAACAACTCTTGAGTGCGAATCCCTACAAAATATGAGACATAATGAGGATTATATAGATAGCGTTGTACACACGTTTAGCAGTCACATCTTGAGGGGTTGACACTGCGTCAATGTTACGCTTGCTACTCGCGACAGCAGTCGAACGTTGACTCGCTTTTAGAAACACCGTGAATAAAACATCAAAGTCAATAGGGCTGGGACTTACGGTGAGGGCGTGAACCAAATTGTCTCTGTGTGATATCCCACGACTCGTACTTGTTCCGATTCACAAGGGGGATGCATTGCATGAAACGGTTGAACTGTTTGACCAACAGCTCGTCTTGGACAGCCTTGTGCATCTGCGTGAAAGGCTCGCGGACGTCTTTGTTTGGAGCTAACGGCCAGGGTAGAGCGGGAACACGAAGGCCGTCCGAGAGGATACTGAACGCGTGTAGAAAGGCGTCTGAATCAATCTCAACGCGATACTCGGGAGGGGCTTGTTGCATAATCCAATGAGAGAACTGATACATAGAACGGGCAAGGTAGTTCAGGTGCGCGGACGGTGACATCCCAACCCAACCATCGCGAACGTCCGTGGCATACTGCGTCCAGAAAGCACGATCAGATGGGGTGGAGAGAATTGGAGCTCCAGTCATCTCCGGCGTCACATAAAGGGGTTTGCGTCGGTATGGGATCGAAGCGAGGGGCCTCTTTGCCTCCCCACTGATAGCAGCTGTAGAGGGATAGCTGATCAACAGCATCCGCAGCTCCCATCCATGGATAGGCTCAGTGTGGGGGACGAGAGGAGCAGTGCCTCCATGACGAAGGAGGCCAGAGAAGAAGAGCTGTGAGAGATAATCGAGTTTCCACCAGACACCGATACCAGTGAAATGCAAGCGACCAGGCTCGCACCCAGGCTTCTTGGAGAGGTCAGAAAGACCGAACGCGTTCGTGTGGCCAGGAGGGAAGTCGTGCTCGTCTTCGTGATCACCTCCGAAGTGACCCAGTTCAGATTTGAGCTTTTGCTCTATAAGCGATGCGTGAGCAACACATGAAGTACAGAGAATAGCAATGCTCACCGTTATCCATCTGTTGTGCCTTTGAAAGATTCAACTGCTGCGGCCCGGTAAAGTGGTTGCTCTCGTGGCCTAGGCGCGGGGTGTTCACTAGTTCGGCGTAGTCTTCACTTGCCTTAACAAGATCAGGGGGTCCTTGGACTCTCCACGACATCGAAATGAACTTCGTCGTAGACTAGGATAAGAATTCAACAATTACATTACAACAGGAAGTGGGCAAAACTAACTAACCCCTAAGAAATGATGAACTCCCCGCTGATAGTCGTCATGCTCCTCGCCATACGTCTTCAGTATAGCGGGAGGGCTTTCAACACTGCACTGATACTGCACCATATTATTCAACCCATAGCAGCGCGGGGCGTTCTTGAGCGGCCGCGCACGCCAGTGGCCCTCGAATGCTGCTCGACCTTCGTTGGCCTGGCGGTACTCGCGAGACCCCAGCATGCCTTGGCGCGCCTTCTCGATGTCCGCAATCATGGCCAGGACGTCCTCAGGCGTGTAGCCACGCGCCGCGAGAGCGTCCATGTACTGCTCCGCTTCCGCATGAAAGCTAAGAACAGCGATAGGTAAGTAAATAGCCAAGTGGCGTAGTGGGTGAGCGATACTCACTTGATACCACCGAGGATTTGAAGGCAGTCCTCGTACGGATTACCATTCGCGAGAATCCTGCGCCCCATGACAGCATCGCCCGGTTTGATTTGGACGAGGCCTTGCAAACCTAGACAAAAAACAACGAATGAGTTAGACATGTAACAAATGGTAACGGAATACTGACCACTAATCGGTCCTCCAGGCACCTCCATGGCTTTCGAGATCGCCCTCATTGTGGCTTTACCCTCTGGCGAAGGATCAACAAGATAGACATACGTCTTTCCCTCCTCAGGACGCAAATGGTGGTGCGGATGCCGACCCAAATACGTATAAAGAGGGGGGAGAAGAGCATGTCTTCCAGGAAGCAAGCAACGTTTCAGGCCGAACAGGACAGGCGAATTGCCTGGAACCTGTACAGGGTAAACGTCTGGCAATTGCATCTATCAACAGGCGTCAGCATGACACATCAAAGCGAACAGACCAAAATAGATACAGAGAAAGAGAAAACAAAGAGAAAGAAACAGGATGAAGTGTAAGGAACGAAAGCTGCAGAAGTGGTGCGCCTAGAGGAACGACTGTCAAGGCTGAGCCGAGCTGAGCCCGGTATCGCCGCCGATGAAGTCAGAGGAACTGTATATGTGCCGTCGGTAGCCTGTCAAGGAAGGAATCAGCATAGGGATCCGAAACTGGCCACGGAGGATGGTCATTGTGCTGACACCGATTCATGGCCAGGCGCTGACCTACCAGCGCCTGGCCATGATTACGCGTAAGCATGGTGACTCTGATAGACACCAATGGAGGAACCGAAAGCGATGATGGTACATACAATACTTTCTTTGGGTAGACTAGATGCCAGACACATTGTTCCCGCTCGGCAACCACCGAGAGTACACGCGCTCAAAGGTCAATCATAGACGTTCGAGAAGCGGCTTGAGAGGATGGGCCAACATAGGCGCATCGGTAGAGTAGCTGTTAACGAGGATGATGGGATAGTTAGCGGAGGAGAAACAATCAAAACTAAAATTACTCACACAAGCACCAGACCACGTAAAAATAATTAGGCCAGCCAACAGCGTTCAGGGACAGCAGCAGGGAGAAACGTATACAACGAAAGAAGAGAGACATAGCATAGAAATGATATACTCACATGAAGAGAGGGTCAGTGGGGTAGACTGCGAGAGCAATCAGACGACGTTGTACGTTGAGAGAAGGGAGACTTACCAGACAACGCCAACAGGTTTATACGACCAACGTCCCGACCTCGTTGCGAACTTGGAACCGATGTAACGGTCATGCCTCCGATAGGGATCGCAGCGGCGGTGTCACAGAGCAGGCGTCGTGTACGGTTTGAGAATCGAAACCTCCAACCTGGGAGACAAGCAGAGCATGTGGGAGATAACGAGGAGAGTAGATGGTAAGAAAAGGGAAAAATCGAATCAAAGCAAGAACGAACGAAGATGTAGCACGACGCACCTGACATCCAAAGCCTGTCCTGTAACTGTATAGCATCACATCGACATCATTCCAACAGACCCTATCTCCAGCACCGTCGACTCGACCTCCCAGTTGGGAAAAGCGTGGCAAAGGAGGACGAATCCGTTGTATGAGTTACCTGGAATAGCAGAGGCGCGAGTGTGCAGGGATGATGGAAAGGAGGCGAGGCGTTGGCCAATCAGACTGGATCGCGGGAGAGTGCTGCACGGAGCCGTAAACGAAGGAGGACGAAGCGACGAAACGACTGCAAGACGAATGAGGAGATAATGATGTGATAGAAGGTACCAACGTCGAGGTTTGTCGAGAGTGATTGAGTGAATCCGAAAGATCTGGAGGTCAGGTAGACGTCCATACGTTCACGATGCGGGCCACGTAGGCGCGCCAACAACAAAACAGTGGCATATCCTAAGCTAGAACACAAAACAAAGATCAGTCAAGATCAACAAGCACAGTAATCGGTGACTCACAGGTAAACGAACGATGGAGGCGAACACAGAGCTGTGAAGTAAAGAGGCAGAGAACACGCATCAACGAAGAGACGCCGACGCAGGTGAATAGAGAGCGCTTGATACTTGGCGTTATTGACACTCACCTCATCTTCGATCGCACTGACCCCTCCTCGCTCGCGTTTGTTACTGTCGGCCAAGCTACGACGACGCCGAACCTGGACCATCGAAAGCTGTGCGTGATAACCAGAGGCTACGGTGAGTACCATACAAAGAAGTCGCGGAAGACTCACTCACGATCACAGAGTAGCAAACACAGAATCTCGTCGATACTGCACGCCTACTTGGCCTGCCTCCCAAACCGCGCGAACCGTCTACCTTGACCGTTCATTGCGCTCACGCTCGAGGATACAGGACACTAAGCTCGACAGGAAGTCGAAGGAGGTTGTGAAGGAAGTCGTGGAGTCTGGAGCAGGACAGGGTGCGGGCACAGGTTATACGGTCAAGGTGCGTTAACAGTCGAACGTGCACTATGGATTATGTAGCTGATTAATCTAACGCACAATAACGAAGAGTCGCTGGCCGTAGTCGTCGCACCAACGATTTGCAGGGACAAGGTGAGTACTTTGTGACGGTCACGAGAACAACGGGCAGGCTAAACTAAACGAGTGCCTGCACAGCGAGCGAGACAGTTATCCAACTGTTAGGCATTGTCCACGACATTAGGTCTTAATCGGTAAGTGGAGTCGGCACGCGTGCAACAAGAATCTAACAACACAGACATAACACACTGCGCAGACGAAACGCAACAACTCACGCTCCAATAACCGGAACGCGCGAAGACTACGTGTTTCATTATCGGACGACGCGAAGGCCCCTTACGACTACCACTCAAAGAAGCGACAATGGATTACATCGACCAGGTGCCCAGGGTCACTCAAGAAGAAGAGACAGCAGGTGAGCTATCGACCTGTAATCACTTCCAGACCCGCGATCACTCACAAATTATGGCAGTGGAATGGAATAACGCTCTAGCCGCGGCGGTCGCGTATGGCGGAAAGTATATAATCACTTCCCCAAACATGTCGTTCATCCCGGAGCCGCCATCTGCGCCTGTGGTCGTACGCGTGAAGACTGACGGGAAATATGGAAAAGAAGACCCCCTGCACTGGCCCCAGATCTATTCCAACGACCCGAAAATCAACTACCTATGCTGCATCACCCGGAGCACACGCCGCGACGCAACCCCATGGGCACCACTCATCGAGGACGATTTCATACAATATGAGATGGGCGGTAGCACACACCTGGTAACCGTCCGCCCAGAACGACTAGAGCCGATAGACTACACCATAGAAACATTGCTGAGCGAAAAGATCGAGTACGACGGGACGCACGAACCCAGCCAACAACTACGGTGGCTGATCTCAGGAGCGCAACTCGCGCGCGATCGCATGTCCCACCCCGGAACCCGACGAGACCTTCTGCAACAGCTGGTCTGCGTTGAACGACACTGCTGCATGGCGCAGGCATGGCTGGACTGGAGAGAGCAGTTTGAGAAGATGGATTTGGGTACGTCCGTGCCCAGGCGCAACCTCATGGGTTGCTTCACAACAGACGCAGAGGCAGTTGGGAGGCTAAGTCGAGCAGGCATTCCGGTATGGTACGTACGGCTTGCCAGCACACTCGTCAAGTCGTGCGAGAAGATCGTGCACGTCGTCGAGCTCACTGCGCCTTCCGACATACCTATCGTCGACCGGTCAGCAAGCGAGACGCTATACACGGGAATACCTGGGCCGAAGCAGCTGGAGGTGATCTATCACAAAGGGCATGCCTACGCCGACATCGAGGCTGTCGCCCTACCCGACGACTACGCGCTAGACGACAGCACCGCACCGTCGGGAACAACACCCTCATCGACCAGAACCAACGTTAGCGAGAGCAACAGTAACTCAACTTCAGGCGTGCAACGGAGAGACAGATCCAAAAACTCGCACGTGAACCCATGTAAGTAACCAAGGATGATGAAATTGACCAACACTAACTTAACAACGAGTAGACACGAAGCCGAGGCCCGAGCGAGACGGACGCTCGAAGTTCGACGCACCCGACAACCAGCGCGTACCCCCAATGGTAACGGCGTGGCAGGAAGAACTCCGCAAGGCCTCGAAGCCAAGCAACGCCTCCAAGATTCCTTGGGGCTACTTCGTACCAGATCCAAACCTGGTCATGGCGCCTTCGAGGGAAGACGTACGCCAGCGCTGCGTCACAAACTGGCTCAGGATCCGGTCTGAGTGGCGATACATTTTGGACCGCGACAGCATACGTACCCCCATCGCTGGGAACAAGTGGCGCAAATTCCTGCATGGCCCGTCGGACTCGGACACCCAGATCCTGGATAGGTTCAAGGAAGCGTGGGGCATACGTCCCAGCGAGGTACTGCACAACAGGGCTAGATGGTACGGGGAAATACTAGAGGTGGGTGACATCAACGACACAATCTGTCGTGAAGTCGCCTGGGAACTGTCACGTCTCGGCTTCCGGTACGAACTGCTGACAGTGGACAGCATAATCGTGAGAAGGCAAGGTGAAAACGCCAAAGACGTCGCGGCCCAACGAACTGAGTGGATCAACACTATACTTGGGAACAGCATGGTTGAAGATACATCTGCGCGCCCCACGGAGGACATCGGGCTTGCCGCAAGAACATCAGAACGTCGAATTGCCTCTCTCCAGGCGTTTCGTCGACTGATGGAGGACTGGCCGAACCGGCCAGATGACGTCGGCGAGGTGAACACCCCTATGCAGGCACTCAGCTTGTCTGAGTTCGAAGCAACCGAGAAGGCCATCGCGAGGTTCTACATACAGACCTTTGTGAGGCACTCGGGTCGAGCTCCACTGCTCCCGCGACTTATTGGCTAGTCCCATCAACAGTACCACCGTCTCCGCTAAGTGTTTTGTTGGAAACTCGTTGTTTTATGATTTGTATATACTGTATAAATACATAGGTATCACAGACTGTCAGCGAACATTGAATGAATGCATGCATATGTATTATAAACAACAAGGGGTGAAAAATAAGATGACTGGAAGCTTAATGAAAGTTGAAAGTACGTAGGTATTTACATATAGATCAGTCACAATAGCCGTAAGATCAGACCTCAGAGGGAAAGAGGTCTGTGTTCACCAAGCAAACATAATAAGTAAGGTTTGATGATAAGATAAGAAAAAAAACTCCCACGGTTTGCCAACGAAACGCGTCACAGACAAGCGCCGTAAATGCGTGAAAGCGGATTAGAACGATTCTCTTTCGTTTCACTCAGGAATCGTAACATACAGCAACAGCACTATTGACTACGGTGACAAAAAGAGACAGTGATGTACAAGACAAGACAAACAAGCGCTGATGATTCTAATGAGGAGAGAGATTCCCACGGTTTGCCAACGAAACCCGTTACTTACAAGCGCCGTAAATGCAGCATGCGAGATTGAGACGATTCTTCTTCGTTGCACTCAGGAATCGTAATATGTTGTCTGATGCTTGGTAAAACATATATACTATATAAAAACCCACAATATGGCTTATTTGTAAAACAAGGTAA
>JAXQGX010000682.1:0-12836 GCA_037040455.1 Irpex sp. P115-07
CGTTCGACACGTACCAGATCGACAAAGCCTACTTCGTTCAGGGGTATCCTCATGTCCTTGGCTTTGCCAGTGCTGGGGAGGTGAAAGCAGTAGGAAATGAGGTAGACGACTTGAAGGTTGGCGACAAGGTAAGTCGAGTTTCCAGCTTGCGACTTGTCTTCTAGAACGGTCGCCGCTTATGCGATGTCCAAGGTCGCCGCATTCAACTTCCCAACTGCAAAGAACAAAGGACTTCAAGAATTCGCTCTCGTCCTTCGCCCTGTAGTGGCAAAAGTAAGCACCCACTCTCGCAGATGTCCTGACCCCCCTAACCCACCCACCCCAATCGCAGCTCCCAACCAACTATAACCTCGCCGAAGCAGCATCTATCCCAGACAACTACACAACCGCCGCCTTCACTCTCTTCGGCACCCCCAACGTCGCCCTTCCTCTCCCGTCATCCTTCCCCGCCCCCTCTCCTCCTCCAAACGCGGACCAACCGATCCTCATCCACGGTGGCGGCTCCTCCTCCGGCCAATACACCATCCAACTCCTCCGTCTCGCCGGCTACACCCAAATCTACGCCACCGCATCCCCTCGCAACCACGAGTACCTCAAATCCCTCGGCGCGACCCATGTATTCGATTACCGCTCACCCTCGCTCGCGCAAAGCATCCTCGCCGCAACTGGGGGCAAGAAGGTGCCGATCGTCATCGACACTATCGGCGCGAAGCCGAGTATCGAGGCGTATAGTCCCGTGTTGGGCAAGGAGACGCGTTTGGCGATATTGTTGCCGGTGAAGAAGGGTCCGACGGTGAGGAATGAAGAGCAGGATGACATGGTCACAGATTTTCCGCCGTGGCTGTATGAGGCGACGAATGGGGCGACGATTTTCGGGGTCGCGACGTTTAAGATATTCGAGGTAGGTTATGTCCCTGCTACGGGAGACGCGATGTGAGCTGACTGAACATTCCGTAACAGGACCCTGTGGCACTCGACTTCATGCCCAAGCTCCTGCCTAAGCTCCTTGAGAGCAACGCCTTGCGCCCAAATCGACTACGCCTGTTCAAGGAGTCCGATGGTTCTCTCCTGGAGCGCGTCAACAACGCCTTGGACCTATTCAGAGAAAACAAGATCAGCGGGGAGAAAGTTGTGATAGAGTTGAAATGGAATTAGGAGTCGTCTAAAGGAAGTTTCTCGTGGTCGTGTAGGGGAAGTAGTCAAGTGTACATCTATATTCGGTTCTTCGATACTATCATTAAGAATCTACAATGCGGTGAACGACAGGTGCGATAAGATGTGCTGTCCACCGAGATACGAGAACTGCTCCTCTAATGGGAGACCTCGTCCAATGCATCTGGCCTATTGGGCAGATCAGGCTTGGTGCGTTCTGCAATCCCATTCGCCAGCTTCTCCGAGTCTGTGCGGACCTCGCTGGATGACTTCTTGAGGATGTTCGAGATGGTGTGGGCAAGCGGGGACGGCTCAGCTTCGAGTGCCATCTTGAGGAACCATGGCTTGCTCATGTAATTTCTGATACTGTATACAACAATGATCAGGAAACGTGCTCGTTCGATACAGCAGAAGAGAATGAGACCCACCCATCAGGTAACAGCACCACAACGTTTGCACCCTTGGTTTGAGCGATCTGTTTCCCGGCATCGCTCTTCAACCATCGCAAGGCGCCGCTGAGGGCACTTCCACTACTTCCGCCGACTAACAAACCTTCCAAACGCATGAGTTTCCTGACAGCCTCGAAAGACTCTTCGTCGCCCGTCTTCAGCCATGTATCGACGTCAGCCCGGTCGAGCACGTCGGGGACAAAGTCGTAGCCGATGCCCTCGACGATATAACTAGATCCGGAACCGTCCTCGTTGAGGCTAGATGGGACAGCGAGAATGCTACCTTTCTGTTATGATTGTTAGTTTTGAGGTGACAAAGACACACACGAAGAGAGCATACATACCGGGTCTACGCCCACGACGATAGCATCGGGGTTATGCTTCTTCTTGATCGCGCGAGAAATGCCGGTAATCGTACCACCTGTACCAGCGCCTGCTACGAACACGTCAACTTTGCCGGACGACGGTTTCGCAAGGGTAGACGGAGTGGCTACGACCGCATTGACGATCTCTGGTCCAGTCGTGAGCTCGTGGGCCAAGGGGTTGTTGACCTATCAAGCTGAATAGTTAGAGTAGTCCAGTTTGGAGAGATTTGGACACGAACATTGCGATACTGATCGAGGATGATCCCTCCTGGGATTTCACGTTGCAGACGAAGCGCGACTCCTGCGATCGTTAAGGAATTCAGCCACGAGAGGTGCTGAACTTATGATATGGATGCTCTACCTATATGTGACTCTGGGGAGTCCCAAGCTGCTTCGGTGGGTGTGCGGACGACCTCTGCGCCAAGTGCACGAAGAGCGGCTTCCTTCTCCTGTAGATAGACTTTCATGAACAACGTACAAAGAGAGAAAATGGGATGGGCTACATACCAATGACATCTTGTTAGGCATCGTTATGATGACAGAATATCCCTTATCTATAGTATTCAGCATATGTCCAGACAACAAAAGTCGACGGTTTCACCTTGACGGCACATGCGAGGGCCAAACCAATGCCTAATGGAGTTTGGTGAGTTTGGTGAATGACCTTCCTAGCGATACACTCACCAGTATTGCCAGAAGTAGGCTCTATCACGACGCTCTTGCCAGGTGTCAGTTTACCGTCCTCCTCGGCCTTCTCGACCATCCGCTTGGCGATCCTATCTTTCACTGATCCACCGACGGAAGTGTACTCGAGCTTGCCGACTGTTTCGAACCGTCAGTGAGCTAATTTTGCAGATGCGGTTGAAGTGGACACATACGAAGGTTGCATTGAAGTCCCTCCTGTTGTGCGATCTTGTCGAGACGAACAAGAGGGGTCTCGCCGACGGCCCCCAGCGCGTTGTCGATGATATGTGATCTCGAAGACATGGTAACAGAATAAAGTGTTGTTGGATGGGCTGTATGAGAAGAAAGTAAAAAAAAATTCGTGAGAGGGATGGATGCAGAGAATTAAAGAGCTCTCGGAGGAGGGGTATTTAAGTACTGGAGCGCCGGCTGCCAAGCGGAACAAAAAGCGGCTCCATTTGCTCGGTCCTCCTGCGTGGAGGCCCCTTGCGCAATATTCCTGTGTGCACACGCCATCAGCTCAAAAAATCCATTGTACCGTGCTGGACTTGAGCTAGGCCCTAAGCGAGGACTACCAATTATCAAGTACTTTTGAGTATTGGTATTGAATAATACTGAAAATATTTTACAGTGTGTGAATGTAGTTGGCGGCAAACGATCGCGGTCAGGATCTGACTCTAACTGCAATATTCTTGAAGTTCTAATCAAATACATACACAGTCACGATCTTCCCAGGCAGGCTCACTTCCAAGCCAATTCGACGATAACCTTCTCCCCACTGATCTTATTCTGCCTGAACAGGTCTAAAGCATTCGTGACGCGTTCAAAGAGAGGTCCCTCGGATGCTTTAAGCAAACGGATGCGATTCGGACGCAACACGTTGGTCTCCAACAACTTGGGCAAGAGTTTGGGCATGAAGTTGAGCGCGACAGGGTCCTGTTTATGATCGTCAGCACATGCCACCCTGGAAATCCAGAGAAGTAACTCACTTGGAACAAGCCAAAGGTCGCAACCGCCAGCACCTTCGCCTCACCGGTTAGCTCGTACACCCACGGTAACAACACAGGACTCATATCATCTTTCTCCTCGTTGTTCACTGATGGACCCTTCTTCACCGGCAGCAACACCGCTAGGCGTGTTTCCCGGCCTAGGAGAGGGCTATACGCCTCGATGCTTGGTTTCGCGGCGATGGTGTCGATCACGATGGACGCTTTCTGACCTCCGGTAGCGGCGAGGATATCTTGTGCGAAGGAGGGGGAGTGGTAATCGAACACTTGAGTAGCCCCAAGAGATTTGAGGTAGGCATGATTACGGGGAGAAGCAGTGGCATATACCTGAGTGTATCCAGCGAGGTGGAGGAGTTGAATTGTGTATTGACCAGAGGAGGCGGCGCCGCCATGAACGAGAATAGGCTGGTCTGCGTCCTTAGGAGGGGAAGAGGCGGGGAATGATGAAGGAAGAGGAAGTGCAAGGTTAGGGGTGCCGAACAGGATATAGGCAGCGGTAGTGTAGTTGTCTGGGATGGCTGCTGCTTCGGCAAGGTTATAATCCTCTGGAAGCTGAGACCGATTAGTGTGAGGTGAGAGTCTGCTATTAGGATAACTGAAGAGTGTACTTACCTTCGCTACAAGGACCCGAGGGACAATGGCAAATTGCTGGAGTCCTTTATTTTTCGCAGCTGGAAAGTTGTACGCAGCCACCTTAGAAGTTGTATCAGTAAACTATGAGCTTTGATGCTAAATAATACCTTAAAACATTGACTCACCTTATCGCCCACTTTGAGGTCACTGATACTGTCGCCCACGGCTGCCACCCGCCCTGCGCTGGTGAAGCCAATCACATGGGGATACTCTTGGACGAAGAAAGCTGTATCGATTTGATACACGTCAACGGGAACGAGTGCGGCATATTCGACCTCGATTAACACCTCGTCGGCGGCGGGTGAGAGCGTTGGAAGCGTGATCTGCTGGAGAGTTCCCGGAGAGGTGACTGCAGTGGCGGGGTGGCTGGTTTGTGGCATGTCGAGCGTGCTGTGACAGGAAGGGAAAGGTTGTATACCGTGATGTGTATGTTCAAGTTTTTAAGTTGCCCCGGTATATATATATGGCCGTCGTGGACCAGATACAACTCAGGTTGGGCTGGGTGCTTAGTCACAAAGTTCAGTATGTTTCATGACGCCATGATCGCATTTGTGTTGCTGTTCTATAAACGGCTTGGTCAGCGAAGAGCCCAGCTCCAGAAAGGGAAGCTCCAGAACGGGAGCGGATATATAGTGGTACTCCGAGTCGGGGCTCACCGTTCGATTAGTTCAACAACAGAGCTATTTTGTTGCTGAAAATTGGGCACATGTTACACTCGTTCTGAGCCTACATGAAATAGCCTTGGTGCGAAGCTTACACTTGGCGTTGAACTGGCCAAGGTTGCCAACACGGGCAGAAAACATCTGGAAATAAGGTTTGGACGCCACCAAGATCGACACCCCATTCCCGAACGGGAAATGCATGTTCTCGGCTATTTAGTAAGACGAGCAGACGAAACGGGACAGGCATGAACGATTGGTCATCTATCCATCCACGCCAATATTGTCGGTACACTATTGACGGGCGACTCCACGTAGTTTTCTCTGCTGCTGTGAGTCGCTTGAACCTGATGCTGAAATGCGTGAGGCAACTGGGCCGACGCTGCGCATGGAAAGGGAAAAAAAATAAGTAGGTAGTAGCCATTGTTGTACACATAGGAGGTGCCAATGACAAGCTGTCTGTCATGGTATGACACACTATACAGATGGGGGTAAGTTGAACGCACTAAACAAAGGGTTCGGGAGACGTACACCGAACACCGAAGTCTTACCAGTGCTGGAACCCATACGAGTCTTTTAGCCTTCATAACGCGGCGGCGGCGGCTGTCCGTCGTGGTATGGTGTCCCGAATTCCATGATACAAGACATACCGTTGAATAGTGCGGTTTGGCTATTGTAAGTTCGGTTTATGGTGCTGACCAGGCCATCAACGAGTGAAAGTCTGTCTTGGAGACTGAGACTCATCGTCGGTTTCTGAAAGAGGAGATAAGTCAGATATTTCGTAATACATCACGCTTGATACGGATCAGCTCACTCTCCATGTCGACGGTACTGAAAAGTTTTGTGCCAGCGCGACTTGAAGGGGTATGATAAGTGCGACTGCAAGTCGCGCTAAGTTGCACATGACTATCGCATAGACTGGGGTGGGGGTAGGCGGATGTGAGCAAAAATCGAACTTACACGGCATAAAAGGACTTTTCCTCATCACTGTTACAACAGCTAAACAAGCAAGCCGCCATAGGGATGCTGTCATATGCGCAAATGGAAGGGAGCTTAAGCCTGACACAGTGATACCACACATGTTTACGCTTGAAGGACCAAGCCAACCGTCCGTTGTCGGTTCCTCCCTTTACTTTGCAAACCAATGTACAGATTTACGTTTTGTAAACTGAACAACATTGCAGAACCGGAGTGTACGTCTCTTCAGCGACTGCGGATTACGGAAGTCAAACTTCACATACCCTTAGATTTGGCAACGACGGTTGGCTGTCAACATAATAACTTCTAGAAGTCATTGGTGAGAGATTGCCGCTTGAACATACTGTACGGCAAAGCTTCTCACGTCATTATCAGTTGCCAGATCGGGAAGTGCATTGAAAGGAAGCAGTAGTAGGCCTGAGTGTTTGGTGAGGCATCTGTTTGCTGTGTACCATGGCCAATGTTAGTACGTGCTGATGAACGACCGGTCAAAACATGCCTACTCATGGACCACCCACCCGTCGTGCAGGCAGGCAACCACGTCCAGTCCATCACTAGAGTACAAAATGTATATCGTGCGTAAAGTAAAGTGAGACTATCTGAATACAGAAGCAGGAAGGGAACGACCTAAATGAACATTTGTAGCGGATGACGGTCATAGACATTTTGACCCTCGCTCAGCTCTCCAACGTCAGGGTAGAATGGTACAAGGGCGTCAGATGCACCAAGGTACAATGAATTGTAGATACGCCAGTATACCTGGTAGAAAACGGAGAGTCAATATGCGACACAGAGCACGAGTGGTCGGATGGGAGACTCACCTCTCGTACTTTCCGCGCTGGGTGGAAGAGCCCTTGTAGAACATAGCTGAGCAACACACCAGGCCCAAGAGTAACACGCATCGCCTCGATAGCCTCCATGACCGCACCAATAACGTGCGGTGAGGTCTCGAAGCAATTCGGCCAGACCAAGTTCATGAGGTGAAGCATTGAGTCCTCGCATCCGAGACCAGCGACGCCGAGTGCCAAGTGCTTGACGATGACGCTAGCTGTTTGTCGATGGACGAGATCACGGTCTGTAAGCGCGTCTTCGAGCATAGTGACGACGGAGTCCGCGTAGTAGGCCGATTGTGGGCCGACATACTCGAATACGAACGTGAGAGCTTTCAAACAACCAGTGCGGACGTTGAGCTCTGCTGTTCGGTACTCGTTGAGGATTGCAGGAATACAAGTGAAAGCTGTAACCCGAAGAGTGAGCTCTTACGTCGCGTAAAACAAGAAACCACACTTACGACCGCAAGTCTCCGCAACGATAGCAATAGCGACTGTCGAGCACACTCGACTCTGACGCTCTTGCACACGGAGGTTGGTCAGAAGGACTTGCAACACGTCTTGAGGACCCAGGGATTTGGCGATATAACCAAATGAGTTGACGGCGGCTCGTCGAATACCTTTCTTGTGTGCCTTCAGCAGGTCGAGCAACTCGAAACAGATTCGCATCCATTCACGAGCAGGGACGAACTCGGCACCACGATCAGCTGGGAAATGTATTAGCGTATGAAAAGGGATAATCTTCAACCGACTTACCGATACGACCAATCAAGTTAATGGTGGCCTCTTGCACCTTCTCGTGTCGATTGCGGAGAATAGGAGTCATACGAGGCACTATGGACACACGTGTCAGCAACTTAAGTTTCGTATCAACTGAATCACGACTTACAAAGATCCTTCACAGGAGGGTTCATCTGCGTCATACCGACGACATTGGCGATAGCGCCCTCCGCGGCAATGATACTACCCAGGGTGTCGGGATACTCTTCACCAAGCTGCTCAAACAGGACGAGCCCAAGCTTGTTCAACAATTGATCTTCTCCACACTGCTTAATAACGACGGCGAGACGAGTGGTGAGATCAGCTGCCTGCTGACGAACCTTGGCACTCTTGTTGTTGAGACGCCAGAGGATAGTGGAGACGATTTGGGTGAGATAAGGCTTAACACGGATACCTGCAAGAAACAGAGTCAGTTCATCGCGTTATATACCAGGAGCATATAGACATACCAAGAGCGTTCACAACGGTACCGAAACCGTCCAGCATGACCTGATCTTCTGTCGTCTGCTCCTGGAAGGAGTAGATGATACCATCCAAGAGTCGAACCTCCAATCGCTCGTCGATGTCCGAGGCTCCGAGAGACGCGACCACCTTCGTGATAGTCTCCATAACCATCTTACGGTACGGCTCTGCCTCGTCCTTCAAGTCATTCACGATGCGACCGACGATCTCCGCAACACCCGCCTTCTGCGCGAGTTCTACAGTCGTATCGACGACCTGCCTGTAGTTCCGCCTGTCCAGTGCCATACGCCTGACCCAAAAGGCCTTGAAGAAGTCGGGTAGAATATCCTGTTTGATGTATTGAGGAGTGACACCCTCGGTGGCGGCACATTGCTGGACCACCTTGAGGACGATCTTCTTCATCTCCTCATCCGAGGTTTGGAACTCACGAATGAGGATGATGGTGACTTCCTTTATGTAGTAGGACACGTACTCGGGATCCATGAGAGGAAGGATGAAACCGATGGCCTTCAAGAAGGCAGCAAGACTCTTGCCACGGTGGAGACGGATACCGACCCAAAGAGGCTTGAGTACGTTGTCGAAGGATTCGATACCGTAAGGGGCAGATGCTTCGGCGAGAGCAGCGAGGCCAAGCGCGGTCATCGTTCGCACCTTCTGCTGCTCATCTTGCAGACCGTGAGCAATACAGTCGACGAGGTTCCGCAGGTGAGGAAGGACGGCACAGCCCATCATGATGGCTATTTGCTGAACGATACGAATACCGGTGTGTCGTGCTTGCCATGACTTCTTGCTGCGACACACGGCCTTGAGGAAAGGTAGGAGGGATGGGATACCAAGTGCGGATGCAACGACGGAGAAGGCCCGAGCGGTAGTGTTACGAACGTACTCGTCAGCGTGGTCGATATCGGGACGCATGGTGGAGATCATGTGTGCCAGACCGGCAGCTTTCGACAGGTTGGAAATGATCTCACGTCCCTCGACACGAGCATAGTAGTCTTCGTCGATGAGCAAGGGCTCGATAACGACAAGAATTTTATGCACGTACGGGCGGACGAGATCGTCGAGTTTGTAAAGCACTCGGTCGATGACCTTGACGAGCAAGTGACGTTCTTGATCCTCGAGCGTACGTTCCATGAGCAGAGGCAAGATCTTGTCGAAGAGGGGACCAGCACCGAATTCACGGGCTTTGTCGGTAATCTGTCTGAGGGCAGTTTTCCGAACGGGAGGCGTACCGTTCTTGATTTTCAGCAAGAGTCGCATGATCTTGCGCTCCTTCATCTCATCGACCGACAGCTCCGTCTCGTCTTCCTCCTTGAGAATCTTGGCGAAATACTGAGCATCCTCGGCCTTGAAGAATGCGAGAGATCCGACTCCCGGAATCTCAGTCGGTAGTTCCGGTGCGAGGCCTTGAGCGGCCGCCACTTGGGCGGCGTCCGAGCTTTCTTGGATTTGGAAGCCTTCGCTGATGCCGGTGGCGAACTTCGGAGGGCGTACCAAGGGAGCGTATCCGGGTGGTGGTGTGACAATGGAGTATCCTTGGCTCGGCAGAAGAGCATCGAGCTCCTCGTCGCTGAGGTATCTGTTGTGTTTGTCCTCCTGCATATAACCAGGCGCGTTCATGATAATGGGCTGCAGGGGTACGTCTCCATTCGCTGATGGGGCCTGGTCCCACCGTGATCGCTTTGGGGTTTCACCAACAGCGGTAACGTCGGCAGGTGTCGCATCCCACCGCGAGCGACGTTTCTTGGGAGCAGCACCTTCGAGAGCTTCCTTCGACCACTCTCCGTTCGTGACCGGCTTGTTCTCGATGTCGTCGGTAGGCTCAGCAACGTCCCATCTACGTTTGCGTTTCGTCCCAGATGCAGCAGCAAGCTCCTTAGCTGCCTCCTCAATCTCTTCCCTCGGCGGCGTCCTGTCCAAATCCATCTTCTCCTGACCTTCCTCCCTTGCCTTCTTCTCCTTCTCTTCAATGGCCCGCCTCACCCGCTCCTCCTCCTTCTCCAACATTTGCAACCTCATAGCATCTTTGTACCCGCCTTCCACGTCCCCACCCTCCTCGGCCGCCTTGAATGCATCAGCGCTGTCGAGTGCTGTCCGGTTGAATCTACGGTTGTGATAGTCGGATTGGCGGGCAGCAATCTGACGCTTCGAGGCCGTCTCTGCGAACGGGTCGAAATCTTCCTCCTCAGCGAGCTCAGCGAACTCCTGCAACACTTCCTTCGGAGCTGTAAACGAGTCGACGAGACGTGGAGAGCCAGGGGAAGCCATGGTCGTCCTTAGTCGTGATAATGGTCAGTGACAAACTGTAGAAAGCAGGCGCTGAGTAAGGGTGGCTGTGTTTGGGGTCCGCTTGAACGTGGGAGTGAGTCACATGAGCGCCGATAGCGGACTTTACATCCCTGCTGGCCACAACGTACTGGAGTCTGTGTCTTAGCCCTCGCAAGCAACGGCTTCAGCAGCATGTCTCGCAGAGAGCCCGACCATCTTACTTCAGCACAACAGACCTTGGATAGTAAGCAACTTCGTCGACGTCCAAACACGATCCAGCTGAACCCCGCCCGACCGCCAATGACTTCGCAGTTCTTTACGACATTTCACAGCTTCTGAACACTCAACTTGACAAGGAGACTCTTGCAGTTTGTGTCAGCATGATTGAGGCTGGGGTGAATCCTGAGGCTTTGGCGGTGCGTCGTGTGACCGTAAAACTGCGTTCATTCTGATGACCCCCCATGGTAGGCTGTTGTGCAAGAGCTCAGACGCGAAAATGCGGCTTTGGGTGCTCAGAGGTCTAATGGGCGATAGGGCTGCGGTTGAATGTTGAATGTTGACTGCTCAATACGATGTCCATGGGAGCACGAATACACGCTGCTGAGTCTTATGACTGACAACAGGTGTGTGATAATATGGTGTTCCTACATTTTGGTCAGCATACCTAAGCGTGATTACGAAGCGATCACTAGAGATGTAATCCTAGGCTAGACCTATATAAAGAGCCTGACTTTGTGAACGAACTGTCATCACTCCCAGTTAGCACACTCGCAAACATGTCCTGGCCCTCTCCTCTAGTAGGCTACGAAACCGCAGAGCCGTTGCCTGACAAAGTAAATCCTGATGGCAAGTCTCTGTACAACCCCCCTGCTGTCAGATCAGCCGCATACGACGAGTATCCCAAACCGATCGACTCATCCAATAATCCATTTGATTTCCATGGTACGCTTAAACGTGTTGCTGAATATTAGCTGCGAGACTGATCTTCAGATAGTATATTACATGCAGTCCGATCCCGAGCAACTAGAGTTCGCTAGGAAGCTCCATGAACGAATTAGGAGAGAATTTCCCGAGGTAAGTTACGCACGATGCTCACAGCAGTATCATCTTTACTAACATTCAGGTAGCTCCGCATCTACAAATTCTGGGAGAAACCAGTTGGTGAGTTGCGTCTGATTGGAGCTACGTGGCCAGCCTAACGACTCTTATACAGGCCCTCATCCCGTTGCGATGTTCGAGGTAAACACATTCAACCCTCATCAAACGGGTACACTGTTCGGATGGCTGGTGGTCAATCGTGGCCCGTGCTCGTGAGTTTACAGATGCCCCCTTAAGTACTATCGTGACTGACGACGCTCGACAGTGTACTGGTTCATCCCAACACTGATGACCCCTATCTCGACCATACTGAGCGGGTAACTTGGATTGGGAAACCATGGCCGATCAACGCTGAACTGCTAAAGCGCATTTCCCGCCAGAGTAATGTAAATAGCACATCATGAGAGGATTAGCTGTGTGTAGAGTTGCAATGTGAAATACAGTTCGGAATGCTCTGCAGTGTCGTCGGTTTGAACATAATCCGACGTCTGAAGCCTACAAGGACTTCGTCTATGTCTGCTTGTATCATCTGCCTAAGTTACCAAGTTATGCTTTCACCTCATTCTGGTAATAATTCAGGTTAAATCGATCAGGCTTGGACACGCTCTGGCTAGATTGAGCGTGGCTGAGGTCCATTTGATCCCGCGTCACGGGGCGTGGCGTAGTGGCGGCCGCGCCTTCCCGAATGGGCAGTTGTACGTGTCTCAATGTCGGCGCCAGCCGGCCGGCAGTCAGATCTTCACAGTGTACCACCATATCCCGAACAGTTTGATCCTTGTAAGAGCTCATGTGAGTCTCGGAATATACACTGCGCCAGGCCTCTATATCTGTAACCTTCTGGTTCATGGATTGACTTTCCCTTGCCGCCAAGAGACTCACACTTGGTGCCATATATTTACAACACGCTTCAATTTGGAGACGGCATGACACCGACTACTCGAGCTGTACAGTAGTTCTGACCGCTCTGCGCGGTGCTCAGGCTCAATTACTTCAACTATGTCATCTCTTGTTCTACTCATTAAAGGCCAGTACTGCATTGGTGTTCACGCGTGGCTGGTGCAAGGATGTTGACTCATCTTTATAGCAAAACCCGGTCACGTTCTCCGCCACGTTTCTTGCCACAGCTGCCATGAACTTAGTATGAAGTGGATCATCTGACTATCGCACCTCACAAGACCAGATATCAGAAACGGCCGGCAGGATTCGTCAGTGCCAGTAAGGCCTGCCAGTATATATTGTCAAAGGCAATCACGAAACTGACGCATACTTCTAGCCGTGAGCCATTCTATTCGCTTAGTCACGACGTACCTCTTTACCAAATCTCGCAGCCTCATCTGAATACTCATCTCCATGGGGTAGTGACAACAGCTGGGTTATTGAAAGTACGCTTTGCTCTAGTGTTGTCGACGAGTCGAGTTCGACTCTCGAGTCAACTCGACTCGCGAGTTAGCGAGGCAAACTCGCAAACCGA
>JAXQGX010000683.1:0-12475 GCA_037040455.1 Irpex sp. P115-07
GCGAGCTTGGTTCCGGAGGGCCTGACCCCTCCCAACCCGCTAACCGCAGTCCAAGAACTCAGCAATATCGTCAAGGGCGACGAAACCAAGAACCGGGTCGCAGTACACACCTTTGACCCAGATGCATCTCCAGAAGCGAAAGCCCAGGCAGCAGGAGCGGGCAAGGATAAGCTGAAGAGTGTTAAACAGGATAATGACGATGCAGGCGGTAAAGGTGCGCGACATGTCAATTTGCATTCTGTCATGGCAGGGTACTCACATAAAGCAGAAATGGCAGTGGACACTGGACATTCGCATGTCGTCCCTACCATTACCGTCGACGACGTCGACGAATTGGAACAAATCCAAGAACCTGCGGATGAAGTTATAGAACTGGTGGCACCAGGTGCAATGCCAGCCGGCGCTGCACCTGCTATTCCAGACTGGTACAAAGTTGGATGGAGAGCTGTGGGAGGAATTGATGAACCTACGTTGACTGAAGGCGAAGTCAAGGATAAGACCATCCTTGACATGTTCCTGAAGGAGCAATTCTATGGAGAGTGGTATTACAATGCAGGATTAATCGTTGTCGTATGTGTCATTTCCTCCAATATATTGTGCCAGACTGACTGTCAGTAGGTCATCTTCGTCACCCATTTCCTAACGAGATTCGGTTTCGGCTGGGGCTGGCTCTTCGTTCTCATGGCATTCTGCTCCACATACTACTCGACCTCTATCACACGTTTCAGACGACGCGCCCGCGACGATATCCAAAGGGAACTCGTCAAGACGCGACTGATGAACCTGCACGAGTCCGCAGACTGGATCAACCACTTCCTCGATCGTTTCTGGCTTATTTATGAACCTGTGCTCTCTCAAACAGTCATCGCGACCGTCGACCAGATCCTCAGCACGAACTGTCCTCCATTCCTCGACTCGATCCGTTTGAGCACTTTCACGCTAGGCACCAAGGCCCCTAGGATTGAGAAAGTCAAGACGTACCCAGATACCCCGGAGGACATCATCACCATGGATTGGGGTCTCTCCTTTTCCCCTAATGATACCTCCGATATGACAGAGCGGGAAATCAAGAACAAGGTCAACCCGAAGATTGTTCTCTCGGTTCGCGTCGGAAAGGGTATCGCCGCAGGCAACCTGCCCATTCTTCTGGAGGACATGAGCTTCAGTGGTCTCCTACGAGTCCGTATCAAGCTCATGACCGCATTCCCTCACGTACAGGTCGTGGATCTGTCATTCATGGAGGAGCCCGTCTTTGATTACGTCCTCAAGCCACTCGGGGGAGATACCTTTGGCTTCGACGTTGGTAACGTGAGTATTTTTTGCTTGTGAGCGATAACATTCTTGCCTGACGTCGGTGTTAAGATTCCTGGCTTGTCCGCGTTTATTCGCGGCACGGTCCATTCCATCCTCGGGCCGATGATGTATGACCCGAACTTCTTCACGCTGAATATCGAGCAAATGCTATCCGGAGAGCCTCTTGACTCTGCGGTTGGTGTTCTCCAGGTCACCGTCCATAGCTGTCGTGGCTTGCGCGGCCAGAAGATTGGTGGCGGTACTCCTGATCCGTATGTCAGTCTTAGTCTCAACCAGCGATCAGAGCTGGCCCGTACGAAGTACAAGCACAACACGTACGTTCAAACCAAGTTTCCACGCACGTATAGAGGCTGAGCACTTACCACAGATCCAATCCTACATGGATGGAAACGAAGTTCCTCCTCGTCAACAACCTCACCGAGTCGCTCATTCTTACCGTCATGGACTACAACGACCACAGGAAGAACACCGAGATGGGTTTCGCCAGCTTTGAATTGGCGAAGCTGCGTGAGGATGCCACGCACGAGGGCCTCGAAATCCCTGTTCTCAAAGACGGCAAGGAGAAGGGAACTATCCGCTTTGATGTCAGCTTCTTCCCCGTCTTGAAGCCCGAGCCCAATAGCACGGAGCCTCTCCCCGATACCAGTGGGTTTTCCTGTTCTCTGGGTCTTTATGTTTGCTTACCCAGGGATATGCAGAGGTTGGCATTGCGCGCCTCACCATTCACCAGGCGAAGGATCTCGACAACAGCAAATCCATGTCCAACGACCTCAACCCGTTGTGTAAGGTTCACCTCGGGTCAAATCCCCAGGCAATCCACAAGACGCCTCGGTTCAAGCACACAAACAGCCCAGTATGGGAGGACTCAACAGAGTTCTTGTGCTCAGACAAGGGGTCTTCGATCGTCACGGTCAAAGTAATCGACGACCGCGAGTTCCTCAAGGATCCCGTCATTGGTTATATCAGCGTCCGCCTTGAGGATCTTCTCGACTCCAAAAAGAAGGAGGCAGGCAGGGATTGGTGGCCGCTTAGCGGGTGCAGCACTGGTAAAATCCGGTTGAGTGCAGAGTGGAAGCCGTTGAACATGGCTGGCAGTCTGCACGGTGCAGACCAATACGTGCCGCCCATCGGTGTCGTGAGGTTGTGGCTGAAGAAGGCCCAGGATGTCAAGTGAGTGGCTGTCCCATGTTTGGCCTCCTTATATGTTGTGGTGGGGAGGGGCGTTATTGAGTTGACACTGACTCTGCGGGTGTGCTTATTATAGGAACGTGGAGGCGACCCTTGGCGGGAAGGTAAACCTCGTTTTTCCATGTCAGTGATATATGGGCGCTGTTCTCACGAGTGAACGTACAGAGCGATCCATATGTCCGCGTGCAAATCAACAACGTCACCCAAGGACGCACCGAGGTGGTCAATAACAGTTAGTATGCCCGTTGCCTGGTTGGTTGGCTTGTTGTTCTGACGGTTTGACGCCCCCTCCGCAGATTTGAATCCCGAGTGGGACCAGATTATCTATATACCCGGTACGATAGAGTTTTGTATGCTGTCCTTCGCGGATGCTGACATCTGTCCTTCTAGTGCATTCGTTGAAGGAGGTTCGTCGATTGCTTGACAGGTCGCTGAATGACAACTGACATCATAACTTCCAGACAATGATGTTGGAGTGCATGGATTACCAGCATCTAACCAAGGTTCGTACAATGCACATGCTTCCTTACTCCATTCTGACAGGTGGTCTTCAGGATCGCTCGCTCGGATACGTGGAAGTCAAGCTGTCGGACCTCGCTCAAGCCGGCGAGGGCTCGAACTATGTCTCTACAGGCAAGAAGATCGGCGAGGACCCGATACGCCTCGACAAGGGCTCTTTCAAGGGCAAGCTGTTCTACGAAGCCGAGTTCGTGCCGGCGATGTATGTGAAGGACATCGAGTTCTCTTCTGGGCCCAATGCCATTGAGCGCGCTGTCGATGCTGGCTCGATATACTCGGTTGGCGACAACGTCAGCGACTCGTCGTCGGACCTTGATATGCAGGCCGTACCTGATGGTGTTACGGTCACGGCGCCTCTTGGCGACGAGGAGTCATTACCTCCCAAGAGCCCAACGCACCGTAGTCATAAGAGCAGAAAGTCCACAGATACGACTGCTACGTATGAATCTCACTCCACAATGTTATCCCATCATACAGGAAAGACGAACGGCACCACTGATGAGAAGCCCGCGGAACCGCCAGTACCGGAACTGAGCAAGGCAGAGCTGCTCACACACCGTATGTGATCTTCCTGCTCATATATAGGTATGAATGGAAGTGTCTAATATGTCCCTTTCTTTAGAATCTGGAATCGCTATCTTTAACGTTATCTCTGGTCAGCTGCACAAGAAGGGCAGGTTGGAGGTTCTCTTCGACGCTGCGTACTGGCCGGTCATGAGTACGCCACGAGCACGCAGTTCGCATATGCAGTGGGAGTACATCGGCGAGGGCTTCATTAAGGAACTCGACTTCGGGAGGATCTGGTTGCGCTTGAACGATGCGGATGAGGGCGACAAGGACGACATCATCGCAGAGTATAAGGGTGATGCTAAGAAGTTCCTTGATCAGGCGCTGGTGGGTGTTCCGTCTAGTTTCGGATGCGAAGGAAGCTGGACTGACCAAACTCAATCCAGGACGGACCAACGAAGTTCACGCTGGTTGATCTCAACGATGAGGACAAGACTTCTATTGTTGAGATTGAGGCGCATTATGTGCCCGTGCCTATCAAGCTTGAGCCTCGAGAGAGCATCAACAGTAAGCGCAGCATCTCGTTTCGGCGTGACGCGTATTGAGCACTGTTATAGACCAAGGTATTCTGCAAATCGAGTTGTTGACCGGGCGTGAAATCCACGCCGCAGACAGAGGAGGTGAGCGTCTATGGTCCATCATTGTCTTCGTCGGGTCGTTGACGTCATTCAGGCAAATCCGACCCGTTCGTTGTCTTCCATCTCAATGGCCAGAGGGTGTACAAGTCTCAAACCAAGAAGAAGACTCTCAACCCCGACTGGCATGAGAGCTTCGCTGTCCAAGTCGTACGTTTACTCTTTCTCTCATCATCTCATAGATCTAACTGTGCATGCAGCCGTCTCGTGTCGGCGCAGACTTCAACCTCGAGGTATTCGACTGGAACCAGATCGAGCAAGCGAAGTCGCTCGGGATGGCCAAGATAGACCTCGCTGATATGGAGCCTTTCGTCGGGGTGGAGAAGGAACTGCCTTTGTCACATTCCAAGTACGGCGAGAAGGGACGCGTATCTCTGCGTCTGATGTTCCAGCCCGAAATCATTGTCAAGAGCCGCAAGAACACCTCAACGTTCTCTACTGCCGGGCGAGCCATGACTCAAATTGGACATATTCCTGGAGCTGCAGGCAAAGGTGTCATCCACGGCGTCACGGGTGTCTTCCGTCGCGTAGGCGGCTCGGGCACCGATTCTGACGACGACGAAGACAGAACGGCAGCACTCAAGAATCTGCCAGCAGCTGGTCAGGCTTCACAAGCCATTGGAGGCGTTGTAGGAGGAGCATTGGACCCCGCTGCCGCCGCATTCCCCGGGACAAACGGTAGTCCATACCAGGGCGACGGTCAGCACCTCACGGAGCCCGGTACACTCCGTGTTACCGTATTGGACGCAAAGGATCTGTCCATGAATGATATCAAACCCTATGTCACCGTCCGCGTAGGTGACAAGGAGCAGAAAACGAAGCATCTCAAAACGCCGATGCCAGAGTGGTAAGTTTACATGTGTTAATCATAAATGGTCTTAAGAGTCTGACAATGTATGCAGGAACGAGACCTTTACTTTCATGGCAGGTCCCTCGCAGCCGAAGCTATACGCATGGGTACATGATTACAAGACCCTAGGCAAGGACAAGCTCCTCGGTACTGGCGAAGTCGATGTGAGTGAACCGTATTATACCATCACTACTACTCTGGAGCCTAATCTCCATGGATTCCTTAGATCTGGCGACATGTACAACCTGGATTGTCGCCTTCTGCGGAGGTTGTTTGCGAGCTTCGCGAAGGCCAAGGACAGTTGCGTCTGAGGCTCGAGTTCTACCCAGAGCCAGTTACCGCCCGCCCTCGAGCCTCGCTCTCTTTCTCTTCCCTAGTCCCTCAAGCCCAAGCGGGGGTAGCCGCCGCCACCGCTCCGATCTCACCTTCCCGCTTCAGTTTGAGTGGTCGTCGCAGTCGACAAGAGTAGTCACTATTGACTCCCTCCTTCTTCTTTTTGATTAGTCTTTCGCATCACTACAATAACAGCGAACCCTATACCTTTCGCTATCAGGCTTAATCACATTTCTACGTCTCTCTACGCTTCATCAAAGAACTTTGTGTACCACGCTATGACTAACTATTCAGCTCTTCCTTCTTCATATACCTTGTACCATTTCGCATCGCTTTCATTGCTTGTATAAAGACCGTCGATCGCATGCGTATTCGGATAACAACGTTAACTCTTTTGTCTCGGTCAACATCCATGGTATGAAACTGGTAGCCACCGCCCTGACTTGAACGTTGAACATATGCCTGGGCGGCTAAGTAACATGATGATGCTCAGCGCGCTGGCCCCATGTTCTCGAAACAAACCTCCAATTGCAACTGCATCGACCATCGAGAGATATGTCTGGGAACCCCTCCAAACGGCCCCGGCTGGGCAATACAAATGTGTCAGATATGAAAGACATTCAAGACGAAGAGATATGGATGCAAGATGGGAACATCGTCGTTGCTGCAGTGGACGAAACAAAGAACGAAAGACGCTTGTTCAAATGCCATCGCGGACTTCTGGCCAGCAGGCTTCCAGTCTTGAAGGAGATGTTCGAGGCAGACCTCACAAGCGGGTCGGTCACCGCGTCGGCATCGGAGCATTATGAGGGCACTCCTATCGTTCGTCTTTACGATGAACCCGACCATGTGCGACAGTTATTACATGTTCTGTACAATCCAAGGTGCGTATGATGACCTTGGCATAGGTGTTGGGCGAAGATATCAACATTTTAGTCTCTTTTGAATAGTAAGCTGCCGTACAAGTGGTGGTTGCGACGGACAATGGAGGAATTAGTGGGGCTGATGCGTCTAACCCAAAAGTATGAAGCGCAAGACCTGTATAACCACTGCGTCGTTGTCTTCAAGAATGCCTGGCCTGCTACTCTAGAGGAATGGGACCACCGTAACCACGACGCTATGGCCCGCATTAAGAAAGAACCGGACGTCATAAAGAACTATGGACCAAACAAAAACTTACTACAGTACTTACTCCCAGAGCCCGGTACGTTCACTAACGTTCCCATTGGATGCTGCAGATAATTGATAAATTACACTAGGCATGGCCGTCGCGTTGGCAGACGAACATCATCTCGTGGACAACTGTGCAACAGCATTCTATGCCCTGAATAAGGCATACCGAGTGGGTTTTTTTAAGGCCCTCGATGGCTCGCCTGCATGCGATACCTTCCCTGATCGTCATCCGGCCAGTATCCGCTCTTTATCCCCACGCCTTCTGCAACAATTCACCCACGGGCGCGAATTCATACGATGTATTGGGCTCATGCTTTTCTCCTCCATTCTTCCTCAAGAGGTGTCCAAGTTTCATTATACTGATCCGGCCGCCCACAAACGATGCAAGAAAGAATTACGGTCATGGTGGCAGACGCAATTTGCTCACGCGTCGCTGCGGCAAGACGGGTTATATTCCAGCGACCCCCTGGGTCTGGCCGATGAGCTGAGTAAGACCCTCGACAAGTCACAAGAGGAGAACGAGGATATGTGCGAGTATTGCCGCGGACAACTCCAGCGCTGCTTGCTAGTGACCCGCCAATACATTTGGGATAAGTTGCGCCTTTACTTCCTGGACAGCCCTGTACACCCCAACGCAGATCTTGCCCGCGAAAACTTGGGTGAAAGTCTCTCGGTAGTAAGTGCATAGCTCGGATCGCATATGATCTAGACCAACTTTTCTGAACATTACCCTAGTATCTCGCGGATATAGTGCCCTATGCATAATCGTAGGTAGTGACGGCGAGGAGTATACATGACCATTCCAGCTCAGACCAAAGCGTTAGGCCACATTTTCTCGTACACACATAGAGCGGATCGCCAAAAGCCCGCGGCCGTTGGGCTGGGCGTGAGCTTGAGCGAATAGGACGCGTCAATGGCTCTGCGGCAGCAGTGCCGCCAGCATCCCGTCAAGTCCGCCTATGTGTGAATTGATGGCAAGTGACCCAACGTTCTTAGTTTTAGCTGTCATGATGAGGTTCAAGTTCACCATACCAGGACTTCGTAGGCGATACAACTATCCCCAGTTTCACAATACAGCGTACTACGACCGGTGCGCCGAGGTATTAGTACTTGCACATCGAGAGATCCCATTGTTCATGGATTGCCCTGAGTGCTGCATCGCAGGTGAAGGGGGCTCGACACTTCTAGTTCAACGCGAACCCTAATATCCTATGTCATTCGCTCTCAGGCTATCACATCTCTGTACTTACGCTTCATCAAAGAAGTTTTGTACGTGTATGCTATGACCAGCTATTCAGCTTTTCCCTCTTCACATACCATGTACCACACAATACTTGTATAACAACCGCCAAATCATCGCATGGTATTCCGAGTATTACAATACAACACTGAAATCCTACCACACATACAGTACATCTCGATCTCATCACAGTATCAGTACTCACGCTCTACCCGTACGAGTACTCCTTCTCGGCCGAGAGCTCTGCTGAGCACCATCTCCACCCCCGATAGTACGTTCGATGTCAGCTTCAGTGACGACGGGTTTCTTGCTCAGTTGTCTGGTGTAGTGTAGCATAAAAGCCATCAGCACTAGTAGCATGCTGTCAAATACTCATCGGGGACTTACCGCTTTTTCTTCTTCCCCGTATCACTCTCCCCAGCCTGAGGGACATACTCAGCGTCAGCACCAGCGTGTGCCACCGCAGCCTGACGAGCCTTCTTGTTAGGAATGATCACAGCGGCATCTTCATCCTCTTCCTCATCGAGAGTTAGTGCTGCGGTCTTCTGGACTACGCTAGCCAACGAAGTTGAACTAGTCCGTGTTGTTCGTGTGCTCCGACGACCGGTGCTGGTGGTGGCTTTCGTTCTGGCTTTGGCTTTGGCTTTGGCTTTGGCTTTGGCTTTGTGTAGTGGTAAAGGAGAATCCTCCGCCTCGTCGTCTTCGAAGGCTTGGCTATTTGGTGGAGTTGGTAGGGCTTGGTTCTGGAATAAGTTTGTGTGCGTGAGGTCTTCTTCAGCATTCTCAGCCTGGTGGTGTTCGTCGTCGTCGTCATTTGTTGAGAGACTATATCTCGATCTTGAGGACAGCGAGCTTTTGCCATTGCCGCGGGTAGTGTTCTTCCCTGCAAGAGGAGACGAAGACCGGTCGTCGCTCACATACGAGTCGTCATCTTCATTTTCATCCTCTTCATCCTGTTCGTCTTCGTCTTCGGTATCATCGTCAGAGACATCCTCTTCATCCTCTTCATCCTCTTCCGTGCCTGTCTCGTCCCCAGCCTCCGCCAAAGACCTACGCGAACCCCGTCGTGGCTGAGAGTTTCCAGCCAACCCAGCTCCAGCGCGCTGCAGCATCTCGATCTTCGCGTCCATCTTCATCTCATACTGCTCGATCTACACCCAGTCCGACCATCAGTCAGCCATCTCAGCCCAAGTGCCAGTACGCAGAACGAGTAGGAGGAGAGCGATGGTGATGGTACGTACCTCCTGCATAAGCCGCCTCGAATAAACCCCCTCCATCCTCTTCATCCTCTCCTCCATCTCCGTCATCACCTCCTCGCGCGTCTGTGCTTCTATGATGACGGAGCGCATCTCGCTTTCGTACAACTATTCCATCCAATCAGTTATTGCACTCATTCTTGGAGAATACGGTTGGGAGAGAGGGAGGAGGAGGACGTACCTGCATACGGAGAGTCTCGATCTCGTCAAAGAGTGCGTCCACGAGCGGGTTGATAGGCTCGTCGTCTTCGTCTTCCATCCCTGGTTCTTCGTCCTCTACACCATTCATCAGCCCACTGTCTCCCTCCTAAAAAGCTAAGAACACGAACGCACCTTCAAGCACCTCCAACGTAGTCTCTCCAACGCCAGGGCCTCCCGTCGAGATCGTCACCTTCCGTCTATGCGGCACCACCCCTCCTGCTCCCGCTCCATCGCTCCCTCTCCCCACGCCGATGCTGGACTTGCTTCGTGGGATGGTGGATACAGGACGAGAAGTAGCGGTAGGAGGGAGAGTGGCGACTTCGCGGGCGATGGCGGAGAACTTCATGACGTGTGAGTTTTCGTCGTAGCCTGTGTCGTAGGGGTTTACGTTTACTATCATTACCTATTCGAGTTTTAGCATTCAACAAGAATGTGAAGAAGGTGAAGAAAGAAGGGACTTACGACTCTCCCCTCGCCCACAAAATAATCCATCAACACCTCCGTGAGTTTACTATGCCTAAACGGCACAACCGCCAGACTCTTCTTCGCCTCCCTCGTATCATACCTTCCCCCATCATCCCCTCCTCCTCTCTCTCCCCTTTCCCCCCTTTCTCCTCCTTCCCTCCCCACCCGACCACCCAAACCACGCATGTCTCTGCGAGCAATGCTACGCTGGTTAGCCCGCATAGTCTCCATACACTGCCCGAGTACCATGAGCGACTTGTTGATGTTCCCCGCTTCGCGGAGGCGGTCGCCTGTCGTGTGGGTGTTGCGTGTGCGTTCGGAGCCTGCGAGGTCTACGAGGGTTAGGCGGGAGGTTTGGATTGATGTTGGGTCCTACGTTCACATCCACACCAATATCAGCATTCACTCATCCTTATCCTCATCCTCATATCAAGGCGAAATGAAAAGGAAAAGAAAGGAAGATAGGGAAGAAACGTACATTCCGCTCCCCCTTATGAACCCTCAAAACCTTAACAGTAACAACAGCATGGCTCCGACTACTCCGCGCATTCGCAAGCGTCCCAAACACCTGCCGATGCATCTGCCCCACCCTAAGCAGGGCCTTCGCCTGCGCGGCGCTCGTCACGCGGATCTGTCGTTGGCCCGCCACATACTTTCCTCCCGAGATAGGAGAGTCGGAGTCGTCGAGGGAGTCGGAGGGGGGAGAGGGCTTGACGGGGAGGGCTTTGCGTGTTAGGAGGAGGGGTTGTTGGTGTTTGGATTGGGAGGATTGGGAGGAGGGGTTGAGGGATGTGGACGTCGGACGCGACGCACGGTCATCGCCGGAGTCGACGGACGCGAGGAGGTCGTACACTTTTTCGTTGTATACTTCTGCGTAGCTGAGCCAGATCGTATATTCGTGGTTTCTGTCCAACTTGAATGCGGTTGGGTCAGTGTCTGTGGGGTCGGGGTGTGTGGGTGGGAGGTCGAGGAGGACGGGTTCGTGAACGAGAGAGGAGATGGAGGAGGTGGAGGATTGGGAGGAGGAGAGGGTGGGTGGGGAGGCTTCTATGCCTTGGAGACGGACGGGGCGGAACTGTGAAAGTTAGAGTCAGTTGGTGAGGGTGATTGTGTGGTGGAAGGTATTAGTGCTTACTCTCCCATCTCCATGCAACCCCTCTATACTATTAAATATAACATCCAGCGTCCTCGGTATAATCCCCGCACTCCCCTCCCGACTACCCCCCTGCACAGTATACGTCTTCCCAGAATTAGTAACTCCATACGCGAACAGCAGTCCACTTTGTCCCTCGAGTACGTCTTTGACGAGAGGCAGCGTCGTGTGTTTGAAGAAGTCCGATTGGGAGGTGTCGGGTGGGAAGACGTGGGAGAATGTGTAGATTGCGGGTGGGGAGGAGAGGCGGGGAGTGGATGAGTTGTCGGACATGCGGACTGCGGTTGAGGAGATTGGCTCGAGGTATGGGTTTGAGTGCGGGGTGTCGTCTTCGTCACCCATTTGAGGGCGTATTCGTAGATATGCCTGCAAAGTGTACGTTAGCACAGACATATGTCTATTAGAGCATGATACACACTCGTATCGGTTCCTTGTCTACATCACTGGGGATGTACGCATTCGCAGCGGGCTTAGTGACAGTACTTTTGACTTGTTTGACATCTGCAACGCGACCCTTGAGCTCTGGTGAAGCATTGCGGTCAGCAAACGCTCTCCTAGTCGGGGCCTTCTTTGTATGAGGATCAGTCAGAGGGGGAGTAGGCGTGGCTCTCGTGCCCGTAGCCCGTGTGGTTCGGGAAGGTGGAGGTACAGGGATCGTCGGGGTCCTCGTCCTCGTCGTGCGGGTTGGGGCTTTCGGTTTGCTTGCCATCGTAGGCAACAATAATTTCTGTAGATTTCAGTTGAGTATTTACAGTCCCTCGCCCTGAATTGTCAGTGAAAGAGGCATAATGAACACCGTCTTTAGCGCCTGCTGCAAGGTGATGAACGCGCCACGCGAAAGCAGCGAGATATCATGGCTCACGTGATCGAGTCGCGTTGATCAGTCGCGCGAGTCTTCCTTCTCTCTCTTGTTTCCGTTTGTCGTGAGTGTTCTAGGTTGGGTCCCCGGTCACTCGAATTCTCGCCATCGTTGCGATTTACCCAGGGTTGGTGGTTCGTGAAATCCATCAAACTCTCTAGGTTATCTACAGCGGGTTAACAAACTAGTAAAGGTCTACTACTTCTAGTAGAGCCTAACAAGCTCCCTCAACCATGCCGCACATATCACCCAACCGACGAAGATCTATCGCTGTCCTCGGCCATGGACCCAACACCTCCAAAGCAACCCAGAAACGACGCAGAGCGTACAGCATAGCTCCCGGAGAGAAACTCAGCCCAGCAGCTCGAGCTCGTACTCTGGTGCGCCGTCAGACCGAAACTCACAATCGCATATCTCACTAACACACAACAGGTCCCCAGGAAAAGTATACTCAAAGGCTCAGTCAGTGCTCGACCAAGCCAAGAGTCCGCATCCGCAGATGATACAGGTTCACTCAATGTCACGCAGACGATGGACTTCACAGAGGTCGTCCGAGTCGCAGCGTCGCGCAAGAGTCTCGCCCGACGCGTGAGCTTCGCCAGCCATGCACACGTGCGGCTGTTTGAGAAGCAGGACCCTAACACTAGCGGGGACGTCAGCAGGAGCGAGAGCGAAGGCGACGAGGAAGATAGTAGGGAGGATAGCAGGGAGGAAGGAGAGGG
>JAXQGX010000684.1:0-12439 GCA_037040455.1 Irpex sp. P115-07
GCAGATGCTTGATTGGGATCCTGGAGGAGAGGGTAGGAGACAATGACAAAGGCAGTGAGGACTGCAGAGTATAGACCGGTCTGGACAGAGATGAATGTGGGAGTTGAGTTTAATGATGAAAAGAAGGAGACAGCCAAGCGAAAACTCACAAAAGTAAGCAGGGAATCAATATCTTCCTTATATCCACCAATCTCTTGTTGATCAAATTCCTTGAGGGCCTTCTCCACTGCAGCCCAACCGGTGAGCTGTCCAGATAAGGCTTGCTGTCCAGAGGAGGCTTGCTGTGCAGCACTTGCAGGCTGCTGGGTATCTTGAGGGTCCTTCGGAGGTGGGCCAGGTAGAGAATGATCTTGGCTATCTGTAGCCTGATTATCCAGAATCCTGCCTTTGCCGCTTGTGGCTTCAGCGGGAGCTGGATTGGAAGTGTCAGTGGCAGTGGCAGCGGCAGCGGAAACACCTCTTGCACCACCAGTCGCTCCAGAGACAGAGGGAGGGGGTTGTGGGTTCTGAGCACAAGCGCAAGAACAAGCTGTGCACATGTTGTCATTCGCGGGTACATGCACGTGAGGAGCATGTGAGCTGCCAAGGCGAGAGAGAAGATTTCCGGCGTGCTTGAGCAGTTCCGCGACTTCTTGAAGTTGGTTGGTGGCAGTGCACCCGGCTGCGCCATGTGGGATGGAAGGGACTTTGACGGCAGGACTAGAGATTGTGTGATTGTTGACAGAGGCGCAAGAAGTGCTGGGGTTAGGCAGCAGCGGCGACAAACCATGATGAGCGGGAGCTGTGCCAACGTCGATGGCACCAGCGCCATCTGAACTCGCATTGATCGTGGCGAGGACAACACTATCATCAACCGCAGCGGAACCTGGAGTGGGCGTAGAGCTGCGTGCACTCAATAGACCGAGAGGCGCAAAAGCGGGGCTGGCTGCGTAGGTGTTGCTCGAGCTAGCCTCGCCCGCGGCAGAAGCGGCGACTTGCTTGCTTGCACCTGAATCCTGAGGTTGGCCAGAGATGCGTGCACCCGACGCACCGCGAAGCGAGGTAGTACCGTGGACGTCGACAACACCACTGTCGCTCGAGCCCGTCTTGATAAGAGCTTCGACAGTGGGGCCGTTGACTTGAGGATGTCCGGCGCGATCGTCGCTCGACAGACCGTGAGAGGAAGGAGCGTTGGCGCTGCTCGAGTTCGTCTTGACTACGACGGGGACAGTAGCGCCGCCAACGAGAGATGAATGAGGGGAAGGAACGAGGCCACTAGCACTCGACAGACGAGGGGGCGCAGGAATGACGTCGACGGCACGCATGCCACTCGAGCTCGTCTCGACCGCGGCTGGGATAGTGTCGTCGCCCCCTTCAGCTAGGCCCTGAGGAGACACGGAACTAGCAGCGCTCAACAAAGCGTCGACGTCGCCGCTCCGCTCTTGAGGCGGAGCGTCTTGCGACGCGAGCGTGGGAGCGACCGCAGTATTCGCAGCTGGGGCTTCGAGAGTGCCGCCGGGGTCAATGGCAGAACGAGCGTCGTCTGCGTCCGAGATCGAAGCCATGGTACGGGTTTCTTAGGGGTTGAGTGTTGCGAAGAGCGACCTAGAGTTCTTGAGAGACGAAGTTGATTGCGTGAAGAGCGAGTGCGAGATGGTGGTCGCACAGAGAGAAGGAGAGCGCCAGGCGACGCTGTGCAGGACCTGTGAGACGCATCTGACACACGTCAAGTATCCCTTGTATTCTCATTGGTAGAATCTGGGCGCCACGTCCATGTTGACGTGCGTCGGTGATTCCCATTTCCAGGTCGTGGCGGTACGCGCTCGTGCCCACGATCTTGGCGCAGCTTGACGGGCAACATAGTCGGGTGAAGCTGAGAAACTGAAGAGTCTCTGTGAATAATCAAATTGGTATAGTCTGCATGAGCGAGGTACGCACCAGAACCGCGGTGTCCGGTACTAGGTTGATGTCATTCCCGGGCACTCTCCCAGCCAGTAGACGTTGAGTGAGATCAATTGCAGCTTACCACGAAATGAGACCTGTCGACAACGTAGAGTATGAATGCGGTGGGGGATGGACCACGGGACGTACGCATTCAGCGCAGAGGGCATCTGAACGCAAACAAACGAGATAGGTGGCACTGTAGCAGAACAGGGTTCCTGCGAGAGAGATATATTAGATCAGCGTTCGTGCCGCACTGCGAACGGTGCGCCGATAACATTACCGTCTGGATCTGTAGAACGAGATCAAATATGTCAGGAATGGGGCGATGATCCACGACTTACAAGACGCACCGTTGATATATTACATCTTACACTCGTGGGTTGAGTTTGAAGTATTGATGAGACGGATTTATACTGCCGACCTACTTCTCGTTTAGCAGCGCTTGTGCAAATGAATTGCATTGAAGGCACCAAAGCGGACCTTACTCGCGCTTAGGGGGCAGAGGCGTCTTCGTTCTTCACGATGGGCAGGGGATTCGTAGGGTGGAGTACTGGCTTCGTCTTCAAAAGGTCGTCTCATGGAACGGAGACTATGCCGACGACGGGCGTGAGGTCCCAGATGCTGCAGGTGGCGACTGGGTCGAGCTGAGAAATAGGAGGGGCAAGGACAAGGTTCAACTAATCATGGGGGAGGATAGACCTGAACGACAGCTGCGTAAGGGTTCTAGAGGGAAAACCAAAACGGCAGTGAGAGATTTGAGGAGAGTAACAACGCCGTACGTGATGTATCGACTGTAACGGTGGGCGAATACTCACCTTCAAGCTGGAAACTTGTCTCGACCTCCAATCACCGTGTAACCAAACGTCCTCAGCCCATCTTCTCCGGGAATGGCTACTACGCCTAAGTAGGCTGCATACAAGTTGGGCTTTGGCCGCCGTGGAGTTCACAGTGTGCTTCGAGTTCGAACGATCAAGTAGTATCTGATTTCTATAGTCTCAAATGTCACTTGACTGAGTTTTACATTGTACACATAACTCTAGCTTCGTCGAACGAAGAGGGGTAAGCTCAAAGCAGTCGAAGAACGAGGATCGTTTACGCACCTATATTTCAAGGCCACTCTCGATGACAGTCCTCTTACAAAAAATACCCCACTCTGTAGTCGCCATCATGTTGCAGTGCCTCGGATGTAGCATTCGAGTCGTCTTGTCAAGGTTCAGAGTAAGTCGCACCTCAACCGGTGACATCGAGGCATCATGAAGGTTCGCAGCAAGATGGGATGGTGGCGTCTGCACCCACTTGTCGATCCTCGGGCCGCTCGCTCTTGCAGCTCAACGCACAACCACCATGTCTCCGCTTGCTCTCACTCAGCACTGCTCGGTAAGTGCCTTGCCATGCATCCTCAAGCACCTCTGGACTCACTCGAGTGACCAGATCAGTCCTACGCAACGAGACTTGGCCACCAGTGCACCATGCCCTTCACTCGCTGAGCACGAATCCAGGGCACTCTTACCCCAGTGCCCTGGAACGATACCCATACGCGCAATCTCACACATATTATGAACCGTCTCAAGTTGTATACCGGAGGGAGTGGCGGACGAGATCATGTGGTAAAGGAAGCCGTAGAGTAATTTGTAGCTGGTGCGTGGTCGTCTATACACATCACTGTGAGCTTTCCTTGACGTCTTGTACCGCTTTTTCATCCACTTGGACTTCCCCCAACGCATTTGTAGCCCCAATCCCTCTGCATGAACGCGAACTCCGTATCTACTTGCTATCCGTCACGTACCCCGCCTCATCTCGCCCACCTTGAGCACCAACTTCCACGACCCTGCTCCACAGCGGTCTCAAGACTTCACTCACTCCATCCGTTGTCTTCAACTGTCTCTTTGATCTCACATCCCTTCCACGCTGGCTGTGACCTGGACAGCTTGGTTGCGAACTTTCGCACCAGTCTTTGCACCGTCGATTCAGTCTTGTTCGAGCATTCACAGACGGGTCCAGTGGATTTGACAACTCCTGTAGAACGTCTCCGATACCGCGAGCAAGTTGCATTCGTGGGCACGAGGAACGCCGAGATCCTCTTTTGCGACTATGCTCTCGTTCTCGGCAACCTGGCGTAATCATACAACGAGCGAATTGGCTACGTCGAGGACTTAGACGACGGGAAAGGCAGACAGGCATATAGTCCTGAATCACGGGTGCTCGTCCTACCAGGCTGCTCTTTTCAAGGAATACGTGTCCTGTGATCTCTCCTGGCTGTAATCTAGGACCGGTTCTGCTTCGACATATAGAAGAGCCAACCTCGACCTAGTTCTATGCACACCTGCGTCGGTCTGGCAGGAAACTTAGTGCTAGCCAATGCTATCCTCGGTGAGAATAGCCATTCGACGTCGAACGTTGCGATCTTAAACGACAAATCCCTTGATATTCGTAGTGTGTGCGGGGAGCCACTCGTAGGACGACTGGCTACTATCTGCGGCTGTGCAAAAACGACCGTAGAATACTCCACTACAAGCGGCCACGATGCTTTTTTAAGATAGTGAGTAATCTCGTACAGCTCGTCTGCTCGCACTCGTCTCTAACAATCCCCGTGCGTTCGTACAGAGGCAGTATTTCACTGCGCTTATGGCGTGTTGTCCCAAGACGATAGACCCCAACATCTTACAGCCAAGTACCCTGGCCGTCGTCACCAACAGTCAGTACTCGAGACGTCACACTACGATATACATTTTACCCGGCACTCATTTGCTTACGTCGCTCGCTCACAACGCTGTGTATATACCCCACTGGTAGTGCTCCTACCGCACATAGTGTCAAATTCTACGCTTTGGCGCACTCTGGGGGTACTCTTTGTGTCACAATCTCATCATACCCCCAACCGTCGGTCACCGTGTTCAATCGTAAGGCTCTCGTCGTCGCAACTCTCGCTAGCCAGGGATGATACGTTCTGTGGTACTCGTCGACACTCACGTCCACGTTAGAGCGAGAGTGAAGGTCTGACCGACTTGGCATTACAGGTTTGAAAACTCACGGCCCAATCTTGGGCTGGCATAAGGACGAGGACGGGTTTGCGAGGACGGAAGACCCGTCTTTGCAAGGTTCTATAGAAGGTCCTCGATACTGAAACAGCGCAGAGCGTAACGTCGGACGTTGATGATTACCGTATTGAGTGTGCTAAATGTATATTACACACAAAATAACATAATACTATCAAACATGATTACGATGAAGGAGCACGGGGGCAGTATGCGAATGAGTTTGGTCGTTCGATGTTCAGACTCCCCGCTCACGGATTGTGTCCTTCGATGACGACACATCTAGTGTCTAGATGCGGTATGCGATTTGAACGTTCAACTTTGGAGGTACTCTTCATGAGCCTCTCCATTGTTACTTACTAGGCCTAGGACTTGGAGCGATAACGTTTACGCGCGTCGCAATATTTGGCGATGAGAAGGAGGCGTAAGAAACGTCATCTCGGACGCCGGAGCGAAGTGTTACTTACCAAGGATCCAATGCTCCACACGGAGCGACACCTGATCCTTTTCATCGCGGCGAGTCCTTTCGCGTCGAGGAGTCCTGCAGTGTCTGATACTCAACTTGCGTGGCTGCTGGCATTCTAAATGCATTATCAGAACATCAGTTGAACACCCAGCACTGGTACGGACAGAAAACTCACCAATATTGGACGTCCATAACTTTGGGTAGCCACTCATCCATATGAACCGACCAGGAGCAGTCGACTTTGCACAACTGCCGCTTCCATGACGTGATACAACACATGCGAGCCGTACGTGTCTTGTTTCGTACCACACACTGTGGGCAAGCCCTCTAGTGGTCGATTTCAACGTGCCCGCCCATGCTCGCGCTCTTGTCGACGACGGATTTTCCTTAAAGACCCCTCTCTTGCGAACGACAGGGTAGGAAGTGGGCCAGAGAAGCGTCGGTGATAACAGAGGTGCTGAGACTAATCGGCGTGCCGAGAGGGTAAGGGGCGGACGCAGAGGAAGGGCTTTTGAGACGCTGCTTCAGGTGGACAGACTACGAAGGGAGGCATGGCCAATAATATACGGTGTGAAGCGATCCGCAGAGGTGTACTGTGATCACGTACCAATCAATGGGTTCTAAGCCACACGCTACGTTATTTGCGATGAGATACTGTCCCGAGTCAAAACGACCATCACGCCGTTTAATACCATGGGAGGGTGAGTTCGTGAGGGAGCAAGCAACGCCGCGGCTACTCACCAGGGCGTGACAACCACCACAAGCCCTCAAAGTTTCTCACCATTCGTTCGTTCTCCGTGTTTGACGATCTGCCACAGCGAGCATGGTATGTGAAGTGGGCTTCAAGTTCGTATGAGCCTACCTGTGCGTACACACCGCACAATGAGGCTATGTGAGCTCGATTATCCGCTGTCCAGCGGAGAAAGGCGAGTGACGTGCAGAAAAGCAGTGCGTAGTTCTTGCCGGGCATGAGCTAGCCTTCAAACGTATCATAGAGGTAGTAAGTGGTCAGTTAATAGTCGAAGCATTAGTAGCTGCGCGTGAAATCACCTTTTTTATAGACACTACATCATTTTGTAGGAGTACTACAAGCTAGCTTCAGAGGTGGGTGAAGAAGGAGGTCATGACCGTCGTGGTCGTCGAGGAAGGCAGGGAGATGAGCGGAGTTCGGACCGAGCTCGAACCAGTTGAGGGAACGCCACCACGGACGCATCTTCCCTCTCGCGACCACCACCATTCTGTTCTCACTCGCTGCTCAGACAGTTCCTCGACGTATTCTCACCCATGGACCGATCAAGCGAAGATAAGAGAGGATGAGCGTGTCGCGTGGGAGACTATGTGAGGTGTATGGTATGTCGCTCCATCTCTGAGTCGTTTGACTCGACATCGCTCACGACACTCACAGGCTCTGCACAGTACCGTACTGCTGTCGGTCTGCTTGTCGTATCTGGAATTCAATACGTGATCGCTTCCAGGACCCCTGATAATACACCAAGCGCCCCGATGCCAAAAGTCCCGGATTTGAGGGCGCCGCAGGCCGCAAAAATGTCGAAAATCCCGGATTTCAGGCCATTTTGGCGGTGTTGTTAGGTGTCAAACTGTCCCGGATTTCGGTCGATGGCCTCGAGGTCCGAGGAGAAAAGTCCCGGATATGGGAGGTGTCTCACTACCTACGATGTCATTAATAAAGTTGTCCACTTGATTTAATGCCCGAGTACTATCGCAGGTAAATGAGCTACTGTATCTAGTATTCGCACTTTGACGCATCACACGAAAGTTGTCCGCGCTTGAAGCTTGAAGCTTGAAGCATGATCATCTTCCGAACCCAGCTTCTGGAATGTAATTACCCCAGTGCGGCTCAGTGTGAATACTAGTAAGGACTACACTACTAAGCTATGCTTAGCTCGTACGAGCTCCGAACGTGGTGCCAGTGAGCTTGGTCGCCCGCTCGCTAGGACCGCCTAAACCGCCAGCGGTTTCGTCTGTCTCAAACTGAACCTCGCGAAGCTGCACGTACACGCACTGGCAGTGCTACCAAATGTTGAATACGTAAGCTCTGACTGACAGAATCAACTTGAATGCCATTGGACTCGCCTTCAATCCATAGCTGCGAGGTCCTCGTTCAATACCGGGAGATCCATGATATTGAACACAGGCCCAAGAAGCCACTGTCCGAGCTGGGATTATCACTGAAGGTAGCTCCCACGACTGAATGGCCATTGTCGATGAAGAGCTTGAACTTGACCAACTAACATAATAACCTGATCATTTCAAGTCTTCGTCCATTTATTCCTTGTCTTACGGCTCACCAATCTTGTATTAGTAACGACGCTATCATATTCAGTAGGCAGCATGTGTGTATTAACATAGCCTCAAGCTGAGGGAGCCCCAATGGGAGAATGATAAGCATAACTTGAATAAGCGGCGGTCTGATCAGTTCCGAATTGCGATGTGTCTATATGAGGCTTACATTACGAGACGCGGATACTGATACTACTAAGTCTCCAATATCACTGCTACAGATCATTGCCATCGTCTCTCTATGTTCGCGCTGGCCTAAATTCAACCTAGCTCGGAGTCTTCTTTGTATTGAAGTCGCTGTATGTAACCTGTGTATTGAAGTCGCTGTATGTAACCTATGAATAAGCCTTATCAGAGAGCTTTGATTGTGCTTTACACGACTAGATTCCTTTTACTTACCTGAGAGCTTGCGCATGACTAGTCGTCGCCTGTTAGGAGTAAATCTGTCACAGGTATGGGATGTATAATTGGTTGTGATTGCTGCTTACTTTAACACGCAGCTGTAGCAGTGTGAGCCCTGGGGCGCAAACGAGCTGCCGTATGGTGCTATCTGTGTTTAGGGTAGTAAGGAAATGATCCCTAAAGAATACGCCTGGCGGACCTGGTCACTGACAGTGCGCGGTTGAGAACATGTGTCAGTGAAACCACAGTGGCTTTGGCGGCTGTGAACGAGGTGCCTATAAAATTGTGCTAGCACTGTGGCTTACCATGTTGAGTCTTTTAGTTGACGTACCTTCGGGCTTGCCACTTCCTTCGCTCGATGTTTGACGTTTAACGTTCAGCCACTACGGTGCTGACATCTTCACTAACAGTCCTCTCGTGCTTAACTCGACAGTCTCGCAAGAGTGTCTCCATGAGCGAGTAGCCTTTGTACAAATCTGTACTCTTTTGTTAGTATTCTCAGTCTAGGAAAGATGAATTTACGGGTCATCAAGTTGTGTGTACCAAAATTTATCGCCGGAATTCAATTTCGTGCGTGTCTCGCGATCGTTTGCATCATCAACAGACCAGCTACGAAGCATCCAAAATATTCAGCTCAGCCGTGACCTCAGATAAACGATGGCCTAGCACGCACATACCAGGGTACTGCTAGGAGTCATAACTCATTGATCAGGACAAGCCGCCCTCAGACTATGCCGGCGCAGGACGCAATGTGAGTGCTAACTTGCTGAGGTATGGACCTCGATCGCCATCTGCCAGTGCTCAATGATATCCGCTGCAGGGGTGGAGATCTTCGAAGTTCTTGAAGCCTGTTTCTAAATTCCAGGCCTCAGTTCCCGTTATTTATATTACTGTCACTACATTGAAGGCGAGTGACTGTCGGCACACGCTCGGGTCTCAGGCCGCCTACTGTGACGACTCGGAGAAGCTTGCCTAGTAACGGGAATGCTTTTCAGTAGGCAAACGAATTGATTCTCAATGGTATGCACTTACTTGCGAGCGTATTGGTGACTTTATGGAACCTCCCGCGCGAGCGGGAGGAAAAATCGTGGGAAAATCGTGATTTTATTTGACGTTATATGTACGGAAATCCCGGATTTGGGCACTCAGCGGCGAGGTTATGGGAATTAAGACTCACACATGTCGATCCTCGCGCCGATCGAATTTCGTTCACATCCGCCGTTTCGATCGTGTGATCGGCGGATGTAATTTTGTAGAAAATGTAATCGTGTCTGCTTACAAATAAAATCGGAGTTTGAAATGGAAGGCTGGCGCCGTTCGTATGTTCGTTTTCGATGGCTGACTGTCAGCAACCCCTTCTACCAGCGTTCGTTCACCATCCCGCATCACAGTGAGCTTATCATGCCCGAGGATCTAGCAGTTCGCATGCCCTGGGACAACATTCGACCCATGAACAAATCTCGAAAGGACAAGCCGGACGTACCGGGGTTTTTCCGCGTGGATGACGGTGTTCGGCTTGCAATGCAGCATCAAATGGACGAGGTTGGCTTGGATGGACAGCGATTCGGGTACAATAGAGAGGAACAAGGTGCGTGTCATGATCTAATCATATTTGCTAGTGCTTACAGCCGATTAGATGAAGCATATGAGCTCATTGATGAGCTCGGCATTCACATCCCGCGCTTCAGCCTCCGCGACGTCGTCTCGAAACTGACAATCTGCCATTCAAACAAAACAGTTGTCAAGGCAAAGACGAAGGGTGGAAAGGACTTCACTCGCATAGCACGATACTACCTGTGTGCTTGTGCCACAGACCATACAAGCGGTTCGAAGGCGGTGAAGAATAGGCAGATTGCGTGGGAGAATGTAGGGTGCCTGGCATGGGTCAAGCTGACAACGACGCATGCTGAGGATGGTGCGTCCATCAAAACTGACCACAAGCGCGTTCTGATATCACATTCCAGAGACGTTGTTGGCGGTTGACGAGATCGTCGGGATCTTCAACCATTCATCTCAATGCCGCGCTACCGTTCAGACCACACTTGATCCTCGTGCCCCCTTACATCCGAGGTTACGCGATTTCGCTCTAGGGCTTCTCAAACAGAGCATACCTCTCACCCAAGTCCAAATGCAATGCCGGGAGTTCTCGCGCAAGGAGTGGGGTAGTCAAGTGGGGGATAATAACTATCGCTTTCGCTTTAGTACCCGTGAGACTACATCACTGTATCGTACTCTTCGTTCCGAAATGGCAATAGAACAACGCTCTCGCGCAGAAGACAACATAGACAAGTGGTTTCGTGAAAAAGACCCCCAGCCGCCCACGAAAGAACTTCTCGACGCACTAGTTTACTATCAACCACACGTACCTGGCAAGACGGAGCGATTCGAACTTGTGATATCAACACCGAAGCAGCGAGCCGCGGCATGGAAATTTGGCCACAAGAATCTTGTCCTCATGGACGGAACCTTTGGTGTTTGCTCCGCGCGCGTCCTGTTATTCATTTTGATGGTCGTGGACTCAACAAATCGTGGCATACCTATTGCATTCTTCCTGTTCACGGCGAAGGACGATGCCAAAGCAGTCCATGCAAGTTACGACAGGGAAGTTCTGGAACGATTCATCTCAAGATTCAAGATCGCGATGGGACGTAACGAAGACGGCGAGGAATTCCAATTTGCTGTCGGGCTCACCGATAATGACCCCCGAGAGCACCGCGCGCTTGAAGCTCAGTGGCCAGCAATATTCCTCATGCTTTGCCTCTTTCATATATCACAGGCGTGGCGAAACGCACTCAACAATCACCTACGTGTTATCCCGAAAGGCGACCCACGAAAGACAGTGCGAAAGCGGCTAGGGAAGCTACTCAGACAGCTGTTGAGAGAGATTACCAACTACGGACAGGCTATACGTACCTACAACGGAGAAGTACTATTCTATCAACATCTTCGGCGGACATCTCCCACTATTGAACTATCCCAGAAGCAAGCTCAGGGCGCACTCTCGTTCCTGACATATCTCCGTGATTACCTAAAGGAGGAATCATTCTGGCGCTCCTGGTCCGCAGCATCGGGTATCGAAGCTGCTACTCGCCTCAATATTCCCATCAGTTCCGTGATCCGAACAACAAATCATCTGGAGTCTTTTAACGGTCGCCTGAAACACAAATATTTCGCAGCCTATCAGAAATCTGGACGCCTCCCAAGGATTGATGTCTATGTTTTAACTCTGGTGAAGAACGTCATTCCATACCTGTTTGAAGAGCATGAAGAGAAAGACAGCCAAGCCATATATCGTGCCAGCCTCAACACCGCACATGGTCCGCGTCCCGCGAAACGAATAGGCGCTCCCGAGTCAGCCGCATCAACTACGCAACCCACAGCCCCACATGACAACCAGTTACGAGCCGGTGATGCTCCTCAGCTGAACCTGGATTACTTGGAGGATGATGTAGAGGATGATGAAGCCGATGAAGTTGAGAACCCCGTCTTAGATGCAGATGCCGAAGGATACGGTAGGGCGCTAGACGTGCCAGCCGATAACAGAGGCGTTGAGCACGACAAACTTCCCGATAAGGAAATCTCATCAGACCACAACTCCGATCTACCTTCAGAATACGCTCTTGACTCTGATGACATTATCCCCGACCTCTCATCAGATGGTCCACATGACGTATCCTACCCTCTGACACAGGCCTTCCCAGAGTCTACCAGCAACATTCTAGCAGGTCTTGACGACGAACCTCACTCGAGTGACAACTTGTTCGTAGACCTCGAGAATGAGATCTATGCAAACGATCAACGTCGGGCAATTATATGGCGGGAATTGATGCTCCAACAAGATGGAGTTGCAAACTCGATTAGGGGGCTGATGGAATTGGGTGTCGGACGTGCAGAGCTTGAAGAGCATGTCTCGACAGCAGTGGCCAGCCGCCTAGACCGACCGCCCGCCGAACTTATAGAAGAAAGTAGGGAGAAGCGACGTCAGCCGACAGACGAGCTGGAGGAGGAACAGGCGCCGAAACGTGTGAGATTCGAGCAGCAGAAGAAAGCGGCTCGCAAGGAGTCGTACGGATTCAGATGATGTGCATTACTATATTTAGAACATTGCTATTTACGAGTGAAAAAAATCGAGGGGCTGACAAGACGAGAAAACAGTTTCTCGAGGATGAAAAGTTGTGAACTGGACCGGGAAATGGTCACGTGCTACCTTGATCGACATGTGTGAGTAGCAAATCCGAGGTTATGTGCAAAAGTCCCGGATCGGCCGTCAGGCCGCCCGCAAAAAGTCCCGGATTTGGGCACTTCCGGCATA
>JAXQGX010000685.1:0-12497 GCA_037040455.1 Irpex sp. P115-07
CGCGTCACGAGCGCACCCTCACTTATTAACAGGATTCAGAAGCCGCCCTTGGCTGAACGCCTCGGTACGGCTGATACGAGGCCTGCTGTTGCACCCGCACAGTAAGTAAACTTGTATACGCCTTAGCTCCGTTTATTAATCCCCTGTTCAGACCTAATGGGACTGGTCCGATACGTAACAAGGGACGTGGGGCACCGCGTGCCCCGAGAGAGCCTAAGAAAGCCCGGAACACACCCAAGACGGCTGAAGATCTCGATAGGGAGTTGGACGCATTCATGAAGGACGACTCAAAGCCAGCGACCGCACCGCCTGCGCAATCCGTACCTGCGGCACAGACCGAGGATGTCGAGATGGCTGCTTAATTTTCTAACTCTCTATTTGATTCGATTCTTCGATTGTATTATATTATATTCAAGTTCACGTTCGCTTCCGCCAGACATATGCTGCTTTATATCCTCATTCAATGTTCAGCATTCGTTATTATGCTTGTTTCGCATCGGCACGCATTTGAATATGACGACAACGAATAACAACAGCTACAAACATGGTAATTGTACAATTTTATCTTGGATACATGGCTGCCAGCAAGCGGCATTTTGGATTCTATTCCTCTTGGCTATCAGGAGCACATGCTACGCACCGCTCCTTCCGACAGCTTTTGTGCCTACAGCATTATCAAGCTTAGGCAGCGCCTTCGTAGCCTCCCCATTAGGGCGAGGCAAGAACTCCACGTCCACCAACCACGACAGATACTTCCCCATAAGCTCTTCATCCACGGTGCGGTTGGTCTCCTTCATATGAGGAGCCAACAACGCTCTCATGTTAGCATCGCTAAGTTCAGGTGCCTTCGTACTCGTAGGAAGATCGTCCAGGACGTAGTGCAAGAGCGGGAAAAGCGCGTTGTCTTGAGCTTCCATGACATGACGCTCGAGCTTCGTCCTCCAGAGAAGGTAGTCGCACCGTTCGGTCTTGTAGCCGTAGATGGATAGCGTGGAAAGGAAGTCGTTGAATGTCGGGCGAGGGTATGCGGCGACGTGGAGGACGCTCTGATGGTCACGAGGAGCCGGGAGAGGTGCTACTGCTGCGAGTGCAGTCGAACGTGCGACGTGGTCTACAGGGACCATGTTGATGGTGTTGTTGATATCAGGAACAAGACCGAGCTGAATACAACCCTTGACCATTCGCCAGACGAAGTCGTCGGTGTTCGTGACTAGATAGTTCTGTCAATCGTGAATCCAAGTGAGGGCGTCAGAATACTTACCAGCTGAACGGGAGTCGCCAACAACGTAACCAGGACGGACAATATGTCCATTAAGGCCTCTGCGACCAGCTTCGAATAACAGCTTCTCGGAGACCCACTTGCTCTGTCCGTATCCGGTCTTCAGGTGCGTCCTAGCACCCTCCAGGTCGTCGTCCTCCGGTACACCGGCAAGCTCAGTGCTAGCAAGAGAGTCGGATAGTTGTACATAGTGCTCAGTATCGATGGCAGAGGTGGATGATACGAAAACGAAGAGCTTCGGCTTCGCAGTTGCCGCGAGCTCGATGCCAATGAGTGTACCGAGCACATTTGCAGGGCGAAGCTTCTCGTAAGGGTAAACCCAATGTACCTGAAGAGAATAATCAGCTGCCTTATCACCTGTTGCGGAGCGAGTGTCTTTACCAGCGCGCCATTGTGTACAATCGCGTCAGCCTCTTCAGCGATACGCTGCCACGTAGCCTCGTCAAGACCAAAACGTTCCTGATCCAGATCACCCTTCACTACTTCCACCCTAGACGTCTCTACCCACTTCTCATTCCATACACCGCGTCCAGAGGCCGAGTCACGCAGACGCGAAAGAGCCTTCGCGTCGTCTGATGCACGGACGAGGCAGATGACCTTTGCGACCCTTTCTTCTCGCTCTAACAAGTCGCGTAAGATGAAAGCACCGAGGAAGCCAGTAGCGCCAGTCAAGAACACGGTGAGAGGACGTGTCGAATAGTCAGACGGAATTCCAGCGTACGTAGGCCGCAGCTTGCTTAACAGCGCTTCGTAATCTTGACCGTACTCGATATGCCGTCCGATATCGGTCTTTGCTGTAGTAGTAGGCGATGGCGCGTCCTCTCCAGACTTGTAAGAAAAGCCAAGGTCTGTGTTGCGTAGTTCATCAACTGCAGTGGACAGACCCTTGATCGTCGGTTTGTCAAAGACCAAACCAAGAGGCGCCTCTACAACAAATGACTTCCGTATCTCGAAGATCAGACGAGTGGCCAGAATGGAATGACCGCCCAAATCGAAGAAGTTGTCGTCCAGAGGTATAGGAGAGGGTGCATTCGGCAAGATACGGGCCCATATACTTCTCATGGCTTCCTCTGTAGTAGACACTGCGCCCTCCTGACGAGTCTCGGTGACAGCGAGCTGAGCTGTATCAGGGAAGGGAAGAGCAGGCTTGTCAACCTTTCCATTCGGGTTTAGTGGCATACGCTTCAGCGGGACGAACACTGATGAAAACATTCAGTAGATGATATGACTGAGAACAATGAATACGCACGTGAGGGTATGCTATGACCTGGAAGCTTGGTCTTGAGATACTCCCGGATGTTCTTGATCAACCGCCTGTACTTCCTCATACCAGCCACGACGTTCTTGTCGTCGTCACCAATATCGCTCGCGTACTCATCGAGCGATGGGCCACTGACAGGTACGAAGTAGCTGACAAGTATCTTCTCCTCGTCTTTATCCCTACGCACCAAGGTAACGTTCTCGCGTATAAGGGGATGTTGGCTGAGGTGTGTATCGATTTCGCCGAGCTCGATACGGAAGCCACGAATCTTAACCTGGTCGTCTGCGCGGCCGGTGCACTCTACGATGCCGTTCGGGAGATAGCGCCCCAAGTCACCAGAGCGGTACATCCGATCCCTTATCCCCTTCCAGAATTGTGCCTCGGGTCCCGGCTCGCCTTGCAAAGGATGAGCAATGGTGTCTCGTGGTGCCGCAGTGTTAGCGGAGAACCAGTTCGTCACAAACTTCTCAGCGGTGGCGTTTTCGTCGAGATATCCTTCTGCCAGACCACCTGAACGGACGTAGATCTCTCCAACTTCGCCAACCGCACAGGGTATTGTTTTGTCATTCCTGTTGACCACAAGGAGCTGAACGTCAATCATACCCTCGCCAGCAGGCATGACATCCTTTTGCGTCGCGAGGAAAGTAGGATCTTCCGACACGCTTGGTATGAGGAAGTAAGACACGGCGCGCTGCGTCTCCGTCGTACCGTACATGTTGACGATACGGACGTTGGCGGCAAGCGATTGCAATCGTAGACAATCTCGCTTCGTGAGAATGTCTCCAACGAAGAAAGCATTCCGCAAAGAAGGAATTTGTCGTGTCGCTTGCGCGGAGAGAAGCTGACCCATGGCGGGTGTTAAATGTGTCACGGTTACCTCATTCTCAGCCATCCATTCAGCCAGGCGTCCAGGGGTACCAATATCGTCGGCGGTAGGTACGTATAGCTGAGCACCGAAGAAAAGTGGGGTGAACACTGGGAAACTACAGATGAGTAATGGAACTTTGCCGGGTAATCAGATGGACGTACTGTCTCGCTGTATAGGGTCGTGGGCGATGCCACTAAGCATGGTGAACTTTGACTGCTCGCCAAGCCCAAAGCGTTCTCCCATCCAAGGGAAGAAGTGAGTCAAACTGTAGTGTCGACCCTTGACACCCTTGGGAATACCCGTGCTTCCACTCGTAAACGACAACGTCCCGACGCTGTCTGGGCCGAGAGGGATGTTCGGATCCTCATCAGCAAGAGAGCGTTGGGGTGCTAAGACATCCGTGTTGTCAGACGTTGATGACCCTCCCACTAGCTGGCCATCTGCGAGCAGTTCCAGCGCGGGCACCTCCACGCGAATCTGCACCTCGTTGGTGATGAAGTCGCGGACAGTAGGACCAATCTTCCCAGCTCCCTTGAGGACTACCAATGCACGCGGCCGCGCGACTCCAAGATAGATCGTTTGACGATTCGGCGGATAGGCGGGATCTATGACGGAGAATGTCGCGCCTGCCTTGAGTACGGCCATGACAGCAACCACGAGCTCTACACTTCGATATGCGTATACCATAACGACTTCCTCCCTCTGTACGCCACCTTGTATAAGATGATGCGCCAAGGTGTTGGCAGCACGGCGAATCGTGTCATACGTAAATACGCGCTTTCCTTGAGGTAACGAAGGGTCAGTCCAGGGCAATGACTGGATGACGCATGGTCGGTCTGGCCACTGGCGTGCATTGCGGGAAAATATGTCAGGGATAGCTCCCTTCCAGTCGCACCAGTTCAGGTCTGCGGTGGGACTCGGCAATTTGGCGCGTTGAGCAGGTGTGAGGAGGGGAACTGAACCGACGGCTTGCAGTGGATTCGTGCCAATCTTTCTGAGGAATATGGAAAGTTGGTCAACGATATATGATATACGTACAGACGTGAAGAGGAGGGAGTTGTAGAGGATACGGAGAGAGATGTGGGGGGTAAGAGCAGCACGACTTGACTCCTGTTGTCGCGTGATGAATACAGTAATGTCCGAGGTAAGACTTGTCGTCCTCAAGAAGTTGTCCATCGGAGCATCCGTTTCATCGAAGAAGCGGACGCGAAATAGAGGTCGATTTGCCTCAACGGAATCGGAGGCTTTGTCCTTGCCAAGGGCGCGAACAATACTTTCGTATGGGACAGCATCTTCCTCGGCCTCCTGCTCAACCTGTTGTACCTTGCGTACTACAGCCCAGAAGGGATCATTTGGATCGACAGGTACACGGAGGACTAGCGGATCGCGTGCGGATGCTGAAGACGAGCCTATCAAAAGATCTGTTTCGCCCGTAAACCGATGCAAGAGAACACAGAACGCAGCCAGCAGCAGTTGGAATGCGGAAGGGGTCTTCGTAGCACTTTCCTCTTCTTCCTCTTCTCCATCTTCATTGTACAGTGCGAGCTTGAGGAGACTGAGACATGTCTGCTCTGAAAGATCTGCGGTCAGTGCAGCCTCAACGAGCCGGTTGCTTCCAAGTTGGCGGGGGTAGTCAGTGGGCAGAGATATCTCTGGCAAGTTTTGTAGTCGCGCGACTACACGCTGGAGGCGTGCGTCGGTCATTTCTCTCGAGGCAAGGGAGGCTGAGTTGAGGTTGGAACATCTCGGATTGAGGAAAGCAGGACTATGTCCATGACTCGTTTATGGGCGCTCGATTAAATTCTGCTTTCTTCGGCGATCCGCGGAGTCTATCAGTAGTCTATCGGACCCTTAGCGGTATGCATTGGCAGAAAACCGGAATCCTTCAGAAAGTAGTATATTGTCCAGAATGAATGCTATCCGTATAGCTACGAGAAATATACGTATGTATACTGGCTCGTACAGTGTCTATGTTTGTATTCAGGTTCATGCCATCCTACTTACTCGAAAATATCGGATGCGAAACGGCCGACCACAGCTCGTTCGAATTTCGCAGAGGCCTCTTGATCATCGCATCCAGTCACCTCCTGAATGATCTTGGTAAGAGTCTCCTTAATAGCACGAGCAACCTTGCTCGATCCACAGACGTAGTACTATGGAGATGATCAGATAAGTACACCAAAGATAGAAGACTTGGGACTTACTCTCGCACCCTGATCGTAGAACTTGGAAACGTCCTCGCGATCATTCCATACACGACTGCACAGTTATGAGCATACCAGTCAAATGAATGAGAAGATGGCACTTACTCCTGCACATACTTGCACCCTAGTGACTCCGCAGATGCCCTTGAGAACGCCGGTCGAACCTTTACCACACCCAGCTCCTCCCATTCTTTCAAGTCAGAGTCGGAATACAAGAAGTCCTCCTTCGGGTTCCTACACCCAAAGAACAGAAGCGCTTCGCCAACGTCTCTGCCACCTTTCTTCTGCAATGCACGCTCCTGCAGGAAACCACGCATAGGCGCAAGACCAGACCCAGCAGCAAAGAGCACGAGTGGGGTCTTGGGGTCGGTTGGTAGATGGAAAGCAGCATTGGATGGGCGAACTGCCATCTGCACCTTGTCACCTGGGCGGAGGTTTGCGAGGAAGTTAGATGCGACTCCGAGGAATGGCTCCCTTTTGCCTGAGATGGGATCCGCTTGAAGCACGCTGACTGTGAGGGTAACATTTGAAGCATTCCACAAGGGAGACGATGATATGGAATATTGGCGGACTCTCATGGATGGCAGCATCGCAAGGAAGGTACCAAACGGAAGCTTGATGTCGCGGTGTTCCTCAAGAATGTCGAGCAAGCTAAGTCGCGGTGCAACCACCAGCTCTGCATGAGAGTTCTGAAGTGCCTCTAGTGACTTGCGTGTATTTTCTGAGAGGTCCGTGGAAAGGAGGGTGCGGATATCACGACTCGTTGCCGGCTGTGATATCTCTACATAGCCGGAAAGCAGCGTAGAGATCGTCACGGCTTTGTCAACAGGCAATGACGTCGGCGTAGATGACGATAGAACGACTTCTTGTTCTGGCAGCAAGTTGAATCGCGAGATTACACGATGCACATCTCGAGGCGGGTTCGTCGGCAAGCTAAGGTAGTTGTTAGCTAGAACCGACACAAGTACGGACTGTCCGATGCTTACATGGCTAAATAATCGCCTGCGCGAGCAGTTTGGTCTTCAGGAAGGGCAAACTCTTATCATGACATGAGCCTTGTTAAGCAACTTTTCTCGCAACTGTAACACTTACCGATGTGCCTCTTTTCCCGTTGTCCGGCAGGGGTCAACAGCCTATTCTCAACCACGGAACCCAACGCAGCGTCGGATTGTCGGAGCTCAGCAGCTCTTGTAGTTCCTTCACCGACGTTCTTGATCTCTACGCTGGGCAAGCCGGAGTCGGAATCTGACACGACAGTGTTGTACTCCTATTATTCGTGATGCAATGAGACGACTGCAAAGTAAGTTAACTAGCATAACATACCTTGAGCAGAGCCTCCCAGAGCCTCGCCTCCCACGCGTCGAAGACCTCAAAGAATTCGGCACTGGCTGCGTTGCCTTCTCCACGTTCAGCAATACGCTTAGCTCCACGTCCCTCAAAGGAGGTGTCCACAAGTGTCGGAACGCGTTGATACGTCTTGACCCACTCCTTGTTTCCGCATCCAAAGACGGCATAGCGTACATTAGCAAGCTCTTGTCCTTTCAGACTTGTGAGCCATGAGACGAAGTGTGTCGCGTTATCGGCAGGCTCGCCTGTGTGTATGTAAGTATTTCGCTTTTCCGACTGACTTGTGGTATATCGCACCTTCAAAGGAGGCACAGACTATAATCACAGGTCCGTCAGTTGGAATATGCTCAGCCGCTGAGTCGAGCGTGCCAAGGGTTGGGCGGAAGCCTACCACGACATATGTCATCAGAATGCATGCAGAAAGAGCTTTTGAATATCACATACCATATCTTCCTGCGCCTTCCGCAATACGCTGAGAGAACCGCTCCGAAGTACCGGTGTTTGAGCCGTACAACACATACAGAGGCAGCGCAGACTCTGAGATCACTTGAGGAGCAGTAACATGGACCTTGCCAGCATTTGCAGCAAACGTGGGTGCAGATGGTGTTGCGTAAAGACGCGACTCAGTTGAATGGCGCGGGATCGCGTGGATGTAGAAGTGTTTGGGTTTGATGGTTAACGTTTGCTTCAGTTCAAGCGTATATGAGGGATCAGCAAGAGCGAAGTCGAATTTCTGCAGAAGCATTGCGAGGCAAATAAGAGCCTCTTGCCAGGCGAAGGGCCTCCCCTATTAGGACACGTTAGCCATGGTTGATGATTGGTTATGCCACCTTATAACTCACAATGCATGCTCTTGCTCCGTATCCAAATGGTTGCCAGGCCTGACGCTATATATCGAGAGCATTAGTCAGACGATGGCTGCACAGAGTTTGAGGACATACAGGGAGCTTCTCAAACTTTTCATCCAGCATCCGCTCAGGCTTGAACTCCTTGGCCTATGGTTCAAATCAGTACCATAAACTCTTCAAAGCACTGTGCATTTCAATAAACTGAGACGTACATCGTCGCCGTATACCGCAGGATCCTTATGAGCGTGATATGCATTGATGACAATTGTCTGCCCCTTTTTAATGAAGTACTTCCCATTGCCTATGGTAGTATCCTCAAAGGGAGCTACCGTACGCATAGGAGCAGATGGACGAAGTCGCAGGGTCTCTCGCAAAATGGCTATACAAGATAGATAATTAGCTGGCTTTCGTTCTAGAAGCTCACGACGTACCAGCGAGGTACTTGAGTTTAGATAGGTCTCCGACTTGGATCTGTTGGTCACCAAGGACTTCATCTACCTCTTCATGTGCCTTGCGCAGAACCTCGGGGTTCTTTGCCATAAAATAGGTAGCGAAAGAGAGCATTCCTGATGTCGTTTCATGACCTTAAGGTGCTCTCGTCAGTGTTCCGCGCGGTTATAATATGTGAGCCTATGCGCACCAGCGATCATGAATGTGAGCAGCTATACACGACGTGTCAGGCTGACATGTAGAAAATTTGTAAATCAACCACTCACATTCTTCCTAATATTGTCGTCGGGAAGGCCTTGGCCAGTCTTGGGATCCTTAGAGAACAGCATGGTGTCTAAGAGATCCTTCTTTGCAGTACGGTTCGCCTTGCGCTCTCTGATGACTACAGCCCGTGTCAGCACCATGTATCTATCCATGAGAAATGCAACTCACGTTCATCAGCTACCTCCGCCATCGTTTTGATGTCCTCTTCGTATTTAGAACCCATTAGGTTATTGAGTATTGTGGGACGGTTCGCGCGTTTGCCGCTTTCAATCAGAAAATCGTTCATTGCCTCAATGAACGGGTGGGCCTTGTCCTGTATCACAACCCCATAGTTAGCATTAGTCAACCCGAGGGCAGCTCGAAATTTCTGACCCTATAGTAAGAGTTCAAGCTGCGACGACATCATAAAACAGTGTCAGCAATATTCACTCGCTATCGTAGAGGACGACGTTACCGGTAGGACATGGCACACAATGAAATGGTATCAAATGTGAGACGTGTGTAGTCATCCACAGCGTCGATACGGTGTCGAGGCCCAAACCTTCGATATAACAGTCGTTAAAGATGCATATAGCGACTGATGACATATTTACCTGTCCCATTTCAATACGAGCTGTGAAGCGATGTCCACCATATCGTCAAACATCTCACGAATGGCAGCGGTACCAAATGCAGGCATCAGCATACGGTCTGTTGAACATAACCATTAGTGCATATGAGGACATATCATGAATTGAGCGTACGCGCTATCGCCCAGTTGGGCTCATCTCGCTGAGCAGTGAACAACCCGTCACCGACTGCACTGCGAACTTCGAATGTCCCGGAGGTGACAGTCTTGTAGAACCTTTTGTCATCGCTCACTTCCTCCATCAACGCCGCGCTGTTGATCATGATCGGGTTTCGACCTAGAGGATAAAGTGAAGGGGCTCATTGTCAGTTATGTCGAGGTAATGTGTTGGTCACTTACCCAGCAAGTTCAACTGGTATATCTCTCCATACTGATCAGCCAGCAGGTCAAACGAGAGCAGTGGTGTTTCTCTGTCGAGCTGTGTGGCATGACCAAGGAGGGGTACGGCAGGCGGCGTTGGAATAGGTGTGGTCATGACGAGCTCAAGGTGGGATCAGAGTCTGCGGGACGCGCTCTGTCGAACAGTCAGTTTATAAACAACTCCACTATGTTCTACAGTGTCAAACTTTTTGATATTCTTCGCGATGGAAAGCCAGCACATCATCATCGCCACGAAGTTCGGGGTGACGAGTGGACAGTGATACGGTGGTACGCCTGCGTTTCACCACCGAGATCATGGCCTCGTCGGGTACAAGAAAGCCGACATCCGACGTCTACCAAGCGAAAGATTATGTCGGCCAATAGAAGAGGCACTCGCCTTCGTAATCCACGATGCTGCGTGCAAATTGTACGGGACAACGTTTACGTGCGTTGGCGAGGAGAAGATTCGTATCTCTCGTCCGCAGGTTTTGCTGTCCACGTACGTCCACGTCCAGCTGGCTACTTCCCGAGTAAGCAGTGCATGATGAGATCAACTCTCGACTTCCTGTCTATCAAACTCCAAACTCGTCAATCTACCAGGCCACGGGCGGGTCAGTTATAGCGAACAACACTGACCAGCGGGAGTTGCAGGTCGCCTAGAGCCACCGGCAATTGACATGACGGCGTTCGAGAAACGGCAACCGTTTGCAACCGCTCATCTCACCCTTCCACCGGCGCATCCACCACCGTGATCGTCACCATATGCCACGAAGGGTCTTGACCTGCAGTCATCTCAGCACGACGTGTATAAACATCCCAAAGCCCTTGCAAAAACTAAGTACATTACGGGGTATATAGATCTAGTACTAGTGTATAATTCCAACGAGTGACAGCGATAAGTAAGTAGGTGTGTGTGAGGGAAACGACGAGAGCCAATGAGTCAACGCTTATTGCTCAAGAGGCTTTTTGCTGATGACGAGGTACATAGGTGTAAAGATCTGCAGATAAGGCCAGATGAGATCGAGGCTTGTACGAGGGACTCCGGTAAACTCACCTTCAGCTGACCGGTCTTGACAAGTGCGTCTCCGGCGATCTTCAACGTCTCGCAGACGCTCCACGTACCCTGAGGCACGATGCGAAGGAATTCCAGAAGTGCCAAGCCGTGGTGGGACACAAACTTGCCACTTGAGCTCGTTCGCCAACATGTGAAAACGTCCCAGAAAGTTTGGGCTTTCCGGACGTCGCCCTCGAGAGGATAATACCAAGCAACGTCATCAGGACGTTCAGCAAGATCCTCCTCGTGGAGGATCTCAAAGCCGACTTTCACAAGGGCATCGCGAGCCTGCTGGATCGGTCGCATCTCAGGGATACCGTTGCCAATCTCGATCTGGTGAGCCAACTCCTTGTGCTCAGGAATGGATGGGTCCCATCGGTCAGTCATGGCCCATTCGTAAACACCAAACTGAGAATCAAGGGTAAGCAAAAGTAAGCCACTACGTCACGGTACACTTACAATTCCTCCAGGCTTGAGCACCTCCTTGATCTGACCGTACACACCTTCCCACGAAGGTGCGTGAACAGTCGCCTCAATAGCGTAAACTGTAGTGGTATTAACATCAAGGTTATTGCTCACGACCTGATAGATCACACATACCTGCATCGAATGAGTTGGGGCCGAACTGCTCAACGAGCTTCATAAAGTCTCCCTTGACGAACTCGACCTGGTCCTGGAGACCAGCGTACTTGGTATGTTTCCTAGCGCGGGTGATCTGGTAGTCGTTGTTGTTGAGGCCAACGATGTGCACGTCGGCGAAGCGAGCGATTTCCCGAGCGGGACCGCCGACACCACAGCCGACATCGAGAACACGCATGCCAGGGCGCAGGTTCATCTGGGCAGCAAGGTAGTGCTCATGACGAGCGAGGGACGCGACGAAGGATTCGCCCTTGTAGAAGCGTGAGAAGTGGAAGGAGCCAGCCCAGGCGTACTCGTAGAGCAAAGTCGCGGCATCGTAGTAACCTTTTTGTTGCAGCAACGTGAGCAAGTAAAAACACAGACCAGAAGTCAAAGAACACTAACCGTTCACAACATCAGTATAGCTGCCAATACGGTTTTCGGTGTCGACGCCCTTCTCATTGCTGGCGTCCTTTTGCCAGAACTTGGTGTAGTTCTCCATACGGTCCGACTGGCGACCATCCTGAGTGACCTGGTTCTTCTCTTCAGCGACAGGAGCCATTGTAAATTAATCCTGCAGCGGGGAGGGTTAGCTTCGGTTCTAAGCATTTTGTGCGACACGAGAAATGTTCAGAGACTTGAATGGTTCCCGAAGGAATCAACTCTCATTGCACCGAAGCGCATCAAGAAGTTTGCAGAGTTGTGCATCATGTCAAAGAGAGATAAGAACGCGACTTACAAGGATGTAGGAAGGACGAAGGAGGAGGGGGGAAAGGAGAGGTGGGAATGAGTTGCCAGCTGGTCACGTCGACCGTAATTTATTCTTGCCATTTTCCAGGGGTGTCGTTCGATGTTTGGAATTCCCACGCTCACACACGCCGTCGGCTGCTGTCGGCTATGTCCGAGCTCATGCTGAACACCATTCCATCTTTGCACCGGCCGACTTGCAATGGGCAGCCATTCTACATGATTTGCATGAATTTCGAAAGCTGCAATGAATCGTGCATAACAAGACTGAATGGATGTCTTTCTTATATGAACTCCAGCTCATTTTGTCGTCTTCAGTGTACTCGTTAGTGAGTGATAGTGAATGCTAACCGTACATGTTCTCATTGCACCCACACCTATCTCAGTAGATTTCGAAATACTAATATACCTTGACAGCACACTACTGCGAGATTCTCAGCTGCAACGCTCTCCGTCTACGTGGCTTCTCGTAGTCATTCGTTGCGTGAGATCCCAGACGCCGCCACACCAGTGGTTTGCAATTGGGCAACAAGCAAGATCGACTTCTCTTCCAGCCTCGAGCAATATGA